>JAJIBD010007712.1:0-112915 GCA_021461705.1 Cryptotis parvus | reverse complement strand
AAACATAAAATCTTTAAAAATATGCTGAATCAATGGAAGTTATGGTACAGTTGCATGCATAATAGAATATTTATGTAGCAATTAAAAATGAAGAGTGCTTTAATGACATGACATTGATTTCAATAATCAGTAATGTTAGAAAAATGTGGCCAAATATATATACAGTGTGATTGTAAATATTAAGAGGATATATCCTTAATATATTATATAATGTCCATTATATAGTATGTTAAAGTTAATTGTATTATATATTGCTTATATTATATAATAAACATATTATATTATAACAATATTATACATTTCATGATTATTATATAATACAATATATACTACATTATTATATAGAATATATTATACATCATTATATATGATATATTATAAATATTTTATTATAAATATATAACAATATATAATATATATTTATCTATAAATATATGACTATACATATTCTTAATATATAAGAAGATAAAGCTATACTGCTATATAAAGAATAAAAGGAGGAAAGTGGGGGGAAAACGATGGGGCAAAATGATGATATGCAAAAAAATCTATTGTTGCATATCATTTTCTTCTTTGTGTATTTCCATATTAATAAAATCTTAACTATGATGTATTGACTTTGTTAACAAAAAATATTGGCTGATGAGAGTTTATCGAAATTTCAGGAGAAATTGTAGGGTTCAGGATACAATAACAAAAAATGAGTTCTGATAACTTCTTTATTTAAAAAAATGATTACTGATGTTACTGATGATACACAATAACTTTCAGCACTAGCATCAAGCAAAATCCTGAAAAACTAATCTGTTGAGCATAAGACATTAGCCATGTTTTATAGGTAATATGATGGCAACTTCTAGATCCTTTTGGGAAAGTCTTGCTTAGGATTCCAGTTTTCCCTGGTAGGTTTCCAGCATGTGTCAATAAACACTTAGAAACTGTGTAAAATTTCTTGATCAAAATATAGTTAATACTTTGTACACTTTTTATGAATAAGCATCATCAGATTCTTTCTGAATATTAACCATGAAACAGGGGCACACATATTTAACTAAGCATAAAAATGTGCACTAGAACCATGAATTGCTTGTTTCCTAGAGAGTCCAATTTATTAAGCAGTTTATTCAGTGAGTATTTGGATAGTCATATTTATTGTTAGCATAGCTGGGACTTGAGAATTTTTTTTTAAATAAGCTCATGCCACAATTCATAAAAAATAGTTCTTGAGCTAAGACTTATTTTACCACTCCCAGAACTCCAGGGAGAAATAGAGCCCATAAAGGACTGGATTATGTCTTCCAGCCGTCTAAGCAAAGCAGAAGATTGAGTCACAAACGCATCTTCCAAGTGCTGTGTCCACCTCAGAATAATTTTCACAGCAGAGAAATCTATTAGAAATTCTTGTCATTATTTTTCCATTTCTAGTATGTGATTAGGTTTTTCGTTTCACGAGAAGCAATGGAAATATATTTGCTTATAAGATTTAAACTTGTCCCTTAGGCATACCTTCATACTGAAAGAAAAGAAATAAGGAAAATAAAGATTAGTGGAAAGGATGTTCTCTGCAATATTGTTTATGGGACAGTAAAGGTAAAAATAGTAAGTCCATAAGGACTTTAAGTCCCTTATGATGATGACTTTAAATCATCATCAACAAATAATATGAAGTTTTATTGAAACGAGAAAGTCATTTTAATTAGAGATAGATGTAACCTCCTAAAACATATAATATTGTCAATCATGGTCTATTAATAAACTAATTTTCAGTTTTCCCAGTCTCTAATTATCTCTGACTTTAAAAAAGTGGAATTAATTGTGTCAAAAGGTAGTGTTCCAAAGTCTCTTTTGCTTGCTTTATTTGGGGCACATCTGTCAATGCTCAGGTGACACTTCTGGTATGTTGCTTGGGTTGGCTCCTGGTGGAGTTTAGAGGACTATGTTTTGAGGGAGAGGATCAAATTCTAACCCCCTGAATTCAAAGCACTTGTTTCAGCTCTTTGAACTATTGAACTCCTGAGATTCCAAAGTCTCTTTTTTTTCCCCTTTTATGTATCTTTAAAAAATTATTTATTATTTATTTTTGCTTTTTGAGTCACACCTGGTGATGCTCAGAGTTACTCCTGGCTCCTCACTCAGGAATTACTTCTGGCGGTGCTCAGAGGATCATATATGATGCCCAGGTTGGCTGCGTGCAAGGCAAATGCCCTCCCTGCTGTGCTATCACTTGGGCCCTCCCACTTAATTGAAACATCTTGGCTTGCAAAGTTGTCCATG
Source organism: Cryptotis parvus (assembly GCA_021461705.1). Classification (NCBI taxonomy): domain Eukaryota; kingdom Metazoa; phylum Chordata; class Mammalia; order Eulipotyphla; family Soricidae; genus Cryptotis; species Cryptotis parvus. The sequence continues at coordinate 110,641 of JAJIBD010007712.1, read as the reverse complement.
ATGCATTTTTTATAGGCATTCAATATTCCAACAGAAGGTCTCACTACCAGTGTGACCTTCTTTTCACGATTGTTCCTATTTTCCCAATAGTCCTCGAGCCTGCCCCCTTAGCAGATCAAAATAATTTATTTTATATTAATGGTTACCATTAAATGGCTATCAAAATAGAATTATAAAAAACTCCAACACTTTCAGCAGAAGAAAATTTGTGAAAAGTGTTTTATCTCACTATGGACATTAAATCCTTAATGAGGTTTTACTAAGCTGTTGTTGCTACTTAAAGCTTCTGTGTACTGTTTTTGTTTAATGAGCTTACTTACATACTATGTTACTTTGCCATCTAATTTGGTGTAGTTCTGCTGGGATGTCAGCAGAGTTTGGAAGTGTTGTTCCAGAATATTTAACTGGGCAATGAGCTTACTTGCCAGTAACTTCAGGCCTTCCAGAAGTACAGATGGGGAAGTAGAGGGGGGTGATGTTGCCTGCCCTCACTCCAAGAAGACCCTAAAGTTCTTAGCCAAAAAACCCGTTTTGGGGGCTACCTGCTATTGAGGCAGTCTGGGGGTGGGGGGGAGGGTGGGGGTACATTGGTAGTGGAAATGGGGCTTTGGTGGAGGGATGGGTGCTGGAATACTGTATTACCAAGAACCAATAATGAACACCTTTGTAATTGTATGTCTCACGGTGGTATAATAAAATTTTAAAAACCCCGTTGTACCTGAATTTTTTTTAGCAATTTAGGGTTTCTGAGCTCAGTTGTGAGGCGGTGAAGCCCAGTCACTGGCATGACAGAAGCTCTTGGGAGTATGAGTGCCAGGGTTTTGGCAGGGGAATCTCAGAGTTCATCCCAGAGTTCTCAGCTAGAAACCAGTATATTTATGAACTTTTGCAGCTCAGAATCCTTCCGAGATTTAATCATGCATCTTCCAAAGTCTCTTGGACCAAAATGTTTCTACCTATGTATCTCAATTCTTAAAATATTCAACATAATGATTCTTTAAAGTATGCTTGTGGATCAAAATGAATTATAATTCCTATGAAAGCTAATTCTTTATGAAAAAGCTCTATTATTATTGTTATTATCACCAGCATCATCATCATCATCATCATCATCATCATCATTTTTTTTTCATTTTTTTTTTTGGGGTCACATCCGGCGATACTCAGGGGTTACTCCTGGCTCTTTGCTCAGGAATTACTCCTGGTGGTGCTCGGGGAGACCATATGGGATTGCCACCAAGTTTATAGCCGAGGATGAGACCCAGGGGTCGGCTTTAAAGGCTTTGGGTCAGGCATAAAATCAGCAAAAGGAAAACCGATGCTTAGCCAGCTAGCCATGTAGCTCAGGCGCCTTATTTTGTGTTTTGGGAAGGAGAGAACACACCTGGTGCTCAGGGGTTGCTTGTTGGATGACAGGCCTTGCTCATGCTTGGGAGCTTGGCTGTTTAGATACCCACCTCACAGCTTTAATGCTAATGTTTTAGCCTGAGGGCGCAACAATATGTTCTTAAACCAGGGTTCATACTAATGAGATCTATCTTCTGTGTAAACACTGATGAAGGGTGTGGCAGTTACAGAAGTCAACTTGACTCTGAATGAGTAACTTCTGAATTACCATTATGTATCTACTATGACTTCTATGTTATCTAGATTGGGTACAGCTCCTCTTTATACCCACTTGTCCCAGTGTGGGACAGTTAGAATTTACCAGGGACTAACACCCTGGCTACATTGAGACTATTGTTTAAGATTATAGAAAGGATCATACTAGTTTTCCCTCAAGCAGGTGAGCATGACCCTTTCAGTATACAGAGAACAAGATACTCAGAGTCAGCCTGGTGTAGATAATAAATAAGAAGGACCTTATAGGTACCGTAAAGATTACATGAAGCTCATGAAATTAAGATGTATTACTTTATACCAGCCCCCTCCAGTGTGTCAAACATAAGAGATAATTTCAGAAGAAGGATTAGTCCTTGGCATAATGATTTGTTTAGACCTGTAGTAGGGTATGGCAACACTCTACTACACTCTTCTACAAAAAAAGCTGTTTAGTTGATCTTTGTTGACAGGACCCTCTCTGAAATTAGGATTAATTTTGTGTATATAAGGGGACTGACTTGAGGTACTGCATTCACTTTGATGGGACTCTCTCTGGTGGGATTATCTTTGGTAGGAAATTTGGGCCCTTATGTATGGTCTAAGTTCTGACCAGAGCTATTGGTCTTCCATTATATTGGATTGTGGTGGTAGAGCTTGTTCTACTATTAAAAGGCCTTTTAGAACTGCGCTAGACATGTGAATTTTCATACGTGCCCCAGCGGCCTTGGAGGTAGAAAAGAACTTCTGTTCTGATACTGTTGGGAACAACTGACAGTTGTTCCTGGCTCTGCACTCAATAATTACTCCTGACAGTGCTTGGGAGACCCCATAGGATACTGGGGATCAAACCTAGTTCTTCCATGTGCAAGGCAAATGCCCTTCCTGCTGTACTATCACTCCAGCCCCCAGAAACTCATTATTTTTTAAAGTACAGGGAATTTTATGGTTTTAAGGAGAGCTCATTTTAGAGATGAGAAAACAATTTCAGCAACTTATAAAATGGACTTATAAAAATAAAAAAGAAGCAAATTTATTCTTTTCTTAAGTGCTCAAGGCTCATTCTCAGAGACAAAGCCAGTTTTTTTTTCCTCTGGATGAGTCTGTGTAAAAATTTCTCAAGCTTAAGAGTATTTCTTTAATTTTACTATTTTCTCCAAGCTTGATTTAAAAACAAAATAAGACTGAACTAAACCTCAAACACAATGCAAAGTGAAATTGCAAATGTAACATTTGATTGTTTGGATTTATTTTTAATTATCCTTTCTACCTTTTATCTTAATTGGACAAAGGCAGTATAAACTTTTTTCCATGCAATTAAGAGTAGTTATGTGCAAAGAAAATGGAGTCTTATTTTAAATCGTGTTTAAAGGGACTCAGTTCAGTGTGTTGCATGGAAATTAGAACAAGTATAATATTTAAAAAGCTAATGAGTTTTGGTAAAAATATCTTCACAGAATAAAGTGCTGGAGAATTTTATACATTGAATTGAATTGAATTTTATACATTTCAATTGAATTGAAAATCCATTAAGGTTTTTCTTTTCCTTCCATACAAAGTTGAGTTTGGGGAAAAATTAGACTGTTTTGAATTCAATATCCTTTGAGCTGTCATCTCAGAGATTTACTTAAAATAATCATGGAAGGATTCTTTGGAGCTTTTCTTAGAAGACACCATTTTACCTTAGAAGTACTATGACTTTAGTACTTTTCCAGGAACGAAGAGAAATCAGGTCAGACTTTATGAAATCAGGCAATAACCCTGCAGTGAACTGCAATGTCTGCTTGTTTTTCTTATGAAATTTTTGTGGGAAACAGGGTTTTTGAGATTTCTGTTTTCTTACAAGCACCTGATTTCTGATCTAAAATATATTATGAACCTTAGAACTCCACACTATGGAAAGGAAAAGAACAAGCATGGATTGAATCCTCATTTTATGGGCCAACTTCATACTGACTGTGTTACCTCATTTAAAAGCAATGGAGGAGTTACTATACCAACTAAAATCAAACACCATATAGCTGCAACAGAATAAATCCAAGGATGGCTGCAAGAAGAATAATCTGTCCTCATCAGTAGTCACCTGTTAGATAAGGCTTTGTGTTTTGTGTTATGTAAGATTTCCCATTTCAAAGACTAAATCGCTTTCTATGTGTATGAACGATGTTTTTCTTTGTGAGTTTGGGATGGAGGGGAAGGAAGAGAAACAGGATTTAATGAGCCATCCTTTCAGCTTATTTCATAGATATTTAGGTAGCATGTACCAGAGATGATATGAAGAATAAAGGAGTGAAAGGGAAGAGTTCTCAGAGATTTTAATCTGCTCAGGTTATGTAGCTAGTAAAGAGATAAGTCAGCAAACTTTAAATATTAAATGCTTAGCAAACTGCTTGAACCAGAGTGAATAACTGCCTGTTTTAGATGTGGTGGGACAAGATGAGGTCCCTAAGGCGATGACAATGTACAGTATTTTATCCTCACCATAACCTGAAAGTAGAAATAACCTCCTTCCTTTACAAAGTTAAGTGGGGTTAAGTGCATGTCAAAGGTCATGCCGCTGTTAACTCTTTCTTCCTCAGGCCAGGCTAGTTCTCAAGATTTTTTCTATTTCAAGGTTTGACATGTAAAGAAATTTAGAAATCTAGGTTTTAAGGAAATCTTATCCCCTTGAGAGTCAGACACCTTTCTCTTCCTTCTCAGGGAAATGCACCAAGAGTTTGGTGGTTTTCTCTTTTATCGAACAAAATAATTAATGGGAGAAATGATGCTTATCACTGTCGTAGAACGTCTCAGCAGCTTTCTTCCCTGTGCTAAACACTTAAAACAAAGATCCATTTTCTGGCTGGCTGATTTGTTTGTTTGTTTTGCAAACTCTTTGCCTCTCTGGAAAGCATGTTTGTCCTAGAATGTAGTATTTTTTGCCAGAGTCCCACACTGAGAATTGCTCTTCAGGATGGCCTCGTACAGAATGTGTGAATTTCCATCACCAACTAAAATGTGAACTTGAACAATAGACAGTTGGCTCCCCTCCAGCCCTAAATAAAGCTGTGTAAGAATGATGTAAAATTCTCCTTGCATCTATGGAGGGAGGCGGGGGCAGGATGCTTGGCGTTCTGATACTATTTACAGACTCTTAGGAAACATTTGCTGCTTAAATGTTCTGGAGAACTTTAGCCCCCAAAAAAAAAAAAAATAAAGTCTTTAGATCTTTATTTCTCACACTGTCTTATATTGTACTTGTGGACCTAAAACAGGCAACAATGAAAGGTTCATGTTCTCTGTGGATCCAACTCTACCTGTATTCATCAAAGCTTAACTATCTTCTGGGAACTTTTATCTGCTGGTTTCTTTTCTATAATCAATTTATCATAATTTGTGAACAATCTAGACTACTAGATCATTGCTCATTTAACTTTCTTTTTATTTTGCTTTCTGCCAAATGCTGTCGCAGTCTGAAGATCTGTGTTTTTTTTTGTTTTAATTTTTTTTTATACACTATTTGCATCATCAAAGCCAGAAACCAACCTAGGACATGATTCATTCCTGTCATGATCATTTGTGGTAGAGGCTCAATCACTGTGCTTGGAGGAGGGATTTTTTTAAAGCGAATCAGACCAATTTTGAATCTCCAGTTTTATTCTGAATTTCCATCCCAAAGCTTCAACTTCTCCAGGACCTGGCCACCCTGAGGTCCTACATTTCTCACATGTTACAATAACCCATTCCCTGAAGGCTGCCTCCTCGGCCTGGCCACCAGCCTGCCATCCATGGTGAAATCATGTGTTTCTGCATCTCTCTCCACTGCCAAGTTGCTAAATGTTGGCATTGTCTTTCCACAATGGTTGCTGCTACCTTTCCTTTCCAGAGGCAAGAACCTTACTTGCAGATTTGATTTACTCATCAATTGAGCTACCGTAATAATCTCTTTATCTGCCTCTGAATATTTTCTTTTCCATTCATTCCAGAAGCATGTCACTGTAGCTTCAACTTTCCAAGGCCCCTTATTACCTGGTATAGAATGCTTCAGGGACCTCTCTGGTTTCCCACTAGATTGATTTTCAAAACTCTATTCAGTCAATAACATCTTCATCTTCGACCCTGTGTGAAAGCAGGAGTTCCAGAGAGCGGTAAATGGCTCGGCCAGCCCCTGGCTGAGTCCAACATAGCTCCAAGGGTTTGCTCACATGTGTTTATGGGGGCACACTGGAGTGGGGATTTGGGCTCCTCCCTCCCATTCCTTCACCTCCATGAGGTCAGTCATTCTCAACATCTGGACTCCACAGCTCTTCAGAGCTCCACCCAAGAGAAAAGCTGATCTCTCCTGTCAAGGTTCATCAGTAAATGCATGAGATGAGAGCCTATTACTGAGAGTGTACCACCTACACAGCAGAGCGTAGCAAGCTACCCATGTTGTATTTGAATGACAAAAAAACAGTAACAATTATAGACCTCATTCCCATGACCTGAAGAAATGGTTTGAGGCTCTTTGTGTTCCTGGAGCTAGCAGATGCCCTTGGGCTACACTTGTTTGTTACAGAATGTATGGAGATGTTACTGGTGCCCGCTCCAGCAAATGGATGAACAACAGGAAGACAAGTGAAGTGATACAAGCGAACATCTTCAACAATCACGCCTGCACAAACTGGCAATTTTTTTCTTTCTTCTTCATGCCTGTCCTAGTCACCCTACTAGTTCCCTTATAAAGTTTTATCACAGAATTGATCTATGCTGTGAAATGCCATGTGTCAGTTATATGTGCTTCCTCTCTCTTTTACATACTACCGAACTTTATAGGCCCTGCAGTGTACAGATTGCTATATGTTAAGTTGGGTTTTTTTTTGGGTAGGGGCACACTTGAGTGTTCTTGGGGACCACTCCCTATGTTCAAGGGTCATTCATGGAGGTGCTCAGGGGACCATACAGGGTGCTGAGGATTGAACCTAGATTAGTGGTATGGTAGGCAAGCACCCGACCCACTGTATTATCACTCCAGCCCTCCAGAAACTGTCTTAAGTGCACGGGTAATTATCATTATTTCCGTAGCTAAACTCAAGCAGAGATCCAGTTACTTTGATTGAGACAGTGCTATCAACCGAAACTATCCCTATTAAGGTCACTATATTAGAACAGATATATTATAATCACATTTTCTAGTATTTTTATGTGATTTATAAATCTGTACATTACTGAACACATCTTACTTCTTAAATCTCTCCTTTCTTCGTCTCTAAGATGTCTTTCTTTTTTAAAATATTTTATTATCCGACTTTTGAGATATACAACTACAAAGATGTTCATGTTCGGATTTCGGTCATATAGTGTTCAAGCACCCATCACTCCATCAGTGCCCATTTCCCACCACCAATAATCCCAATTCCTCCCCCCTCCCTAGCCCGCCTCTATGGCAGGTTCTTTATCTCTTTTCTCTCTCTCTCTCTCTCTCTCTCTCTCTCTCTCTCTCTCTTCTCTTCCACATTGTGCACTGCAATATATATCCTGTGTATCTTTTTGCCTATATTCAATGCTCAGTTCTAGGCTGATATTACCATTTTCAACGATTATTAGCACACACTTTAGTTCCCTCCTCTGTTTTACCTAACCTCTGACTCCCACACACTTGTGGTAGATTCCACCTTTGACAAGACTTCATGATTCATGTTTTGCCTGACCTTGGATATTGGTAGCTAAGATACTTGTTTCTATTTTTGGGGTGGTGGTGTGGAGTGGGGTAGATAGCCACATCTGGGGCTACTCCTGGCTCTGTGCTCGGGGATCACTCCTGGCGGGCTTGGTGGACCTTATGCTGTGCCAGGGATTGAACCTGGATCAGCTGTATGCAAGGCAAATAAATGACCTACCTGCTGTATAATTGTTCTGGCTCCAGATGTTGGTTTCTTTATCTTTACCTATTCCTGTAGATTCACCTGACTCTTTTTCCTTTCTTCCTTTGGAATTCTCATATCTCTGGATCACTTATTTTATTGGCTGACTAGAATAATAGATGATTATTTACTGACTTTATGATTGTAACCTAATAGCTAACATTCATTTATAATTCACCACCGTTCAAATTTATATGATTATTTTAAAACTAATTACAGACATACATGAGTGGGGGCTGGGAATAGGATGTCATGGGCCCATGTTCCCAGCTGTGTCCTATATTTTGCCTTCTCAATTTAGTTCTAAAATATAGGAAACTGTACTTTTCACAATCTTGTATCACTTGTATCACTTGTCTTCCCATTGTTCATCAATCTGCTCGAGTGGGTGCCAGTAACATCTCCATTCATTGGGAATGAGGTCCATTATTGTTACCGTTTTTGGCAAATCAAATACACTATAGGGAGCTTGCGAGGCTCTTCCGTGGCTCTGGGTTCATCCCAGGGGGCCCAGTCTTTTTCTATGTCAGACCATCAACCATCCAGGGCCCATGGGGCAGAGCCCTGGGTGTAAACAAGCCTGTCTCCTGTCTGCCACCTGCCTATGCAGCCAGGCACCATAGCCTCACTTGCAACACCTTGAGGGGCAGAATTCACAATCTAATGCTCCTATTTTGGTCAAAATTTTAGGACAATTTTTTTCTTTTATATATCTGATTTTTTCTTCTGATTTTTATACCAAACTCAGCTGTTCTTAGGGCTTTCTCCTGTCACTGTTCTCAGGGATCACTCTTAGCAGGCTAAAGTGACCATATATGGTGCTGTGAATTGAACGTGGGTTGGCTATGCACAAGGGAAAAACTCCACTTACTGTACTATCTGACCAGCCCTAACTTTTCTCTTTGTAATGACCCTCCAGTCATAGGGCTGAAATGTTTCTGTGCATAAAAATCTTGGATGTTCCTCTTTGAGAAAATGCATGCGTTAGATATGATTTATCAAGGTAAGCATTCTAGAGTTGTTGTCTATTCAATGATAATAAATCAGTAGTAGTGCATATAATTGTATATCAATGTAGTAATATACATTTATAAATAATCAGGTGTCAAACAGAAAATTACATAAAAGAAATTAATGTATGGATTGCTTGACAGACAAAAAATATTATAATAGATTTAAGGAACCTAACCATGTACAGTTAGAAATGATACTTTAGTATTGTCTTAGTATTTGCTTGTTTTATGTTCTAGGGTGACTTGAAGACCTTAATTATCACAGATAAGGAAAATCAACTCATTTGTCTTTCTGATGATTACTACTAAAGGTGTAACTTCAGTCAGTGATTCCTCAAGCTTCTCATCCATGTCACCCTGATTTCTCATTTCTTTGTTTTAATTCTGACACCACATTGTCATTTTGAAGCAGTGTAAATATTGTGTAGCCCTTCTGTTTTAACCTCCCTGCTGCTCCATTATTGGCCTAGAGTTATTGAAGCATCAAAGTAGAGAAGGTGGTCTCAAGGCCGTCAGTGTAGCTGCCTTTGCTCCAACCAGACTTCTCACCATTGCTAAGTACCAAACTCAGCTATGTCCCTGCATCTTTGTATATGGTCTTTTCTATCCTTGATGGTCCAACCTGTGGGACAGGCAAGGGGTGTTGGGGTGGGACAAAAGTCCCAGTTGTCTAATGAAGGTTGATTTTATTGGTGATTAGCCAATAATTGAGGATTAGCCATCCTTCACTGTATCACTGTCTTCTCATTCATCATCAATTTGCTCGAGCAGGCACCAGTAACATCTCCATATGACCTGTCTCATTCAAGTAGAGCCCAAGGGCACCTGCTTGCTCCAAGAACATAAAGAGCCTCAAACCATTCCATCAGGTCATGGGAATGAGGTCTATAATTGCTGGTATTTGGCATATCAAATATACACGAGTAGCTTGCCAGGCTCTGCCGTGTGGGTAGCATACTCTTGTAGTCATCTCAAAATCCAGCATTTATGATGAACCGCTTGCAGCTGTGCGAGCCAGGCTGTGATAGGCTGGTCTGCTGGGTGGAGTTCTGACGAGGGGGAAGTCCAGGTGTGGAAAATGGAGGCCCTCATGAAGTGGGGGGGTCATCTGGCTTGTTGTGAGGCTCTGCTGGGGTGGCAGGCCAGGGATAGAACCTGCCATCCCTCCCTGGCGCCTCATGCGGATGGACACAGGGAGAGCCGTAGCAGCTCTGCCCCATGTCTGTCTCTGGATCAGCATACCTGGGCCGGATTAAAAAGACTGCAGCAGGGTGGATCTCGATGAGCCAGGCTGTGATAGGCTGGTCTGCTGGGTGGAGTTAGCCATCCTTAGAGGAATTTAAAAAAACAATCTATTCAGGTGTGTTAGAAAGAGGCTAGCATGAAAACTAGGCATTCCTTATACTTCTCTGTCTCTCGAACTATTTTAGGAACTGGTGAAAATAAGCAATCTCCACAGATACATGTAAGGACAAAAGATGGCCTAATTGCTCTTATTTAGAAAATTAGTTGGAGTTTAGTTGTTAAATACCAGGAGCCATAGAGAAATCATTTATTCTTTTTACAATCAATCTCAAAAATCATTATAGGAAACACTAATTCCTCACAGACAGAGTCTCCTGCTTTTCACATAATGTTATACACTTTATGCTCATCATATAGAATGAAAGGATAGAGTAATTTTACAATGCTTACTTTCCACAGGAAGGATTTCCATAGGTAAGAAAGCTCTATTAAAATTTATTTAAACACTGTGTTTTATTTTATATTTTATTATACCACCGTGAGATATACAATTACAAAGAAGTTAATTTTTGGGTTTTGATCTTTCAGTGTTCCAGCACCCATCCCTCCACCAGTGCCTATTCCCACCACCATGCCCCCTTTGCATCATGCAAGAGCCCCCAGGCAGTTGGTGGGTGGGGCCAGCAGGCCTCTGGGACAGATCAGAGAGGGTACGGGGGTACCGCACCTCCATCTCCAGGAACACCTGGTGACTTCCACCTCTGAGAGCTGCCTATCTGGGCTCGAACTTGGCTGCTCTGAGCTGGTCTTGATCTCAGAGTCTCTCGTGTGGGTTTTGATGAGCTGTGCGTTCGGACCATGATAATGACGGCTATTACGGTGAGCAAGTCTCATCTAGCTGCTTCCAGAGGCACTACAGAAGTGATGGGCCCACTACCAAAACCCATCTTGCCTCCTGGGAGCCTCATGGTCAGCTGCTCTTCCCCGTGCATCTGAGTCTCTCATCTTTCTCTCTATCTCTATTTCTGTCTCTGTATTTATCTCTCCCTCCTCTCCTACACCTTGTGACTTGCCTTACGGTTTATGATGCAATTATCTATGTGTATATTCAGTAGTGAGTTCTAGTGTGACATTACTGTTCCTCATTCCCCATCAACTCCCCATTTTGCTACAATGATCGTTATGCTGTACAGATGTGAAAGATACTGGGAAGGACCTGGTCCTAGCCTACTTTTTATCTAAGCCTCTTGTGCAGCTGCACACTGTCACAACTGTGCATCTTGTCTGCCCCTTGTCCAGTTCATCTGGTTGAGGAGGCTGCGAGCCCATTGTCACACCCACTGGCATGGAGAGGGAGCAGTCCAAATCCCTGCTCTAATTCCGGCCAGTGTGGCTTCCCCCACATGACTGCTTTACCCTAGGAACTACATTGGTCTCAGCCAGGGGACTAGCAGATTCCTCAGTGACTCCATGGGCTGCTCCATGTGGGCCAGGCAGCATAGCTGTGAGTTCAGTCTGTCCCTTGTCCAGTTTATCTCTATTGTTATTGTTTTTGGCATATTGAATACACCATGGGTAGCTTACCAGTCTCTGCCATGGTTCTGGGCTCATTCCAGTGGACCCAGTCTTTTTCCTATGTCAGACCATCCACCATCCAGGGCCCACAGGGCAGAGCCCTGGGGGTATATACAAGCCTATCTCCTGTCTGCCACCTGTCATTGCAGCCAGGCACTGTAGTCACACCTGCGACACCACGAGGGGCAGATGGACCAATGCAGTCATTCTGTATCTGTCTTCTTCCTTCTGGCTAATTTCACTCAACATGATCCTCTCCATGTCCATCCATTTATTTTTATTTATTTATTTATTTATTTATTTATTTATTTATTTATTTATTTATTTATTTGCTTTTTGGGTCACATCCAGCGACGCTCAGAGGTTACTCCTGGCTCTGCACTCAGGAATTACTCCTGGCGGTGCTCGGGGGCCATATGGGATGCCCGAGATTGAACCCGGGCCGGCATGGGCCTGCTGCGTGCAAGGCAAACACCCTACCCGCTGGGCTATCGCTCTGGTCCCCATGTCCATCCATTTATAGGTAAATTTCATAACTTCATTTTCCCTAACAGCTGCATAGTATTCCATTTTGTAGAAGTATCAAAGTTTCTTTATCCAGTCATCAGTTCTCAGGCACTCTGGTTGTTTCCAGATTCTGGCTATTGTGAATAGTAAATAGTAAATGTGATTTAGAGTTGTAGATAATACAGTTTTTTGGCATTCAGTGGTCCAACACAATCCCACCACCAACTTGACCTTCCCTCCACCTGTGTCCGCAATTTACCTCCCAAACCCCTAGGCTGCCTCTTTAGGCGTAAACAACGTACTTCACATGGCTCCTTACAGCAAAATGGCAAATGGAATGATAAAGAAAATCAATAAAAGTTGTGATCATTGTAATACCTCACAGTAATGCTACTTAAGTTGTTGTCTGAGCATTTACTGATCTAGCTGATGTTATTTGAGCTTCTGTCTTACTGTTTTTGGTTCATTGAGCTTGGTAGGCTTCTATGAACATTTCCAATCAGATTTGCTGTACTCTAACTGGACTGTGAAAATGGGAAAAGAATTCATACTCTACTTCAAAAACATAGTGATGTAGTTACTGCTACTTTTCTTTTTATCCTAAAAACTTTTTTGGGGGTTTGGTTGGTTTTGGGGCCACACCTTGCAGCGCTCAGGGATTACTTCTGGCTCTGTGCTCGGGGATCACTCAGACATGCTCCAGAAAAGATATGGGATGCTGGGGATCAAACTAGGTTGGATACTTAAAGGCAAATGTACTACTCACTGTACTATCCTTCCCTCAAATTTGACCCCTTCCCTCAAATTTGGTGATAGAAAAAAATACTACGTCTAAATAAGCAAATTGTGCCCAGTTATCAGAAAACTCCACTCCAGTGTGGTTGAGTATCACTTGTCACTTGTCTTCCCATTGTTCATTGATTTGGTTATGCAGGTACCATAATGTCTCCATTTGTTGGGAATGAGGTTCATTATTATTTACTGTTTTTGGGATATTGAATTAGGTATACCATAGAAAAAAATAATAATCAGAGTGAGCCCAGTTATTAGAAAACTCCACCCCAGAGACTTTGAGTATGCCATTTTACAAAGCTTGTTTGTCGGATGGATGACTGAAAGGAAAAAGGATGAAAAGAATGTAATGTGAATCAATATGTAAAGAAGGAAGAGGGAAAGAGAGAGAAAAAACAGAGAGAAAAAAGATAAAGAAACTGCCATACCGGCAAGCTAGGGGAGGGGGAGGGAATCAGGGACATTGGTGGTGGGAAATGGGCACTGGTGGAGATATGGGTGCTGGAATGCTGTATGACCAAAACCCAAACCTGAACATTTTTGAAATTATATATTTCATGGTAGTATAATAAAATGTTAAAAAAGTTACTTCAATTATAAAGAAAATTAGTAAAAAAAAGAATGTAATGTGATTCTAAAAAGAATAAGTGTTAAATTTGGATTTGTAAGTTTTTTTATACAAACACTTAACCTCCTAGACTGGTTTCTCCAATGCTAAACCAAGGCACTAATGCCTAAATCTGATAATTAGGGTGAGAATTTCATGGAAAACCTTAAACATTTCTCCTTGTGAACAATAGCAACAACAACAACAACAACAACAATACAATCTATAATTGGAAACAATTATTTATGCATGTAGATTTATTTTCAAGGGACAGTTCTTTTTTGGTGTCTTCAAGATACCTATCTCCTTTATTCTACTATCATCACAATTGTTTCATAACTTGGCTTAAGAAACATTTCCACCAAAAAGGCAGAGGCTGTGTTTTGTTTTGCAAATCTCTGTAAGCAGAACATTTCAGAGATGTTTTACACAATGACAAACAGTTATTTGCAGACAGATGCTGGCCATGTGTTTTCTGAGATCAATGAAAAATGCCAGCAAATGGGAAATTGGAGGGAGGGCTGAACTTAGAACAGATAGTTTCTTAAGCAACGCACCTCTCACTTGAAACCTTGGAATCTGTGATTTTCTACAGTGCTCTCTCTCTCTCTCTCTCTCTCTCTCTCTCTCTCTCTCTCTCTCTCTCTCTCTCTCAGATGCCAGAGCTCTGGGTGTGGTTCTCTGCAGCTGACTGCTGCGTAACTCAATTAGGGAATTCTCAGAGGCTGGGCATCTGGGTTTAAAATGGTTGTTTATGTGCTCCAGATGGTCAGGGATAGCTGAAAGGATACGTTTAAAAGGCAGGGATACAGAGAGGAGGGAATGGGAGATAGAAAAGTAGCTCAACTGCTTTGTGTCTTTTCCCAATTATAATCTGATTTTGTCATAGGGTAATAAAGCAACTGCTTCAGAGAAAAATGCTTTTTATTCATTTAAGGAATCCTAAACATCTTGAATTGTTTCTTTGTCATAAAAGGAAGTTCTCCCCTTGCACGGACATCTGGGAGCCAGAAACAGTAGCTTTTAGAGTGACAATACTTGGGTTGTATAATCATGGTTTGTTTAAATTGATAGAAATTTTGAAATTGGTGGGCAGAGAAACCTTCCTCGTGAGAAAGAATAGTGATTAAAAATCATGGAGACAGCTTTCAAGACTCAGTGAAGCAAAACTAAAACCCAAGAAATGCAGGTCATATTGAGACGTGTTTGTGATAGGAGGGTTCTGACCTGCGCATTACAGTTTTGGCGCTTAACTTGCTCAACGTCAGAGCCTCAAAGTTCGAGGATGCCTGAGGTAAGGTGTTCTGTGATTGCACAAGGTGTTTCTCTGCAGATAACCAGTGTTATTCTTGGAGGAAACTGATTCCCCCAAAATATGGTGTTTACTGAAGACTCGTATTAAATGGTATCAGAGCTGTCTTATGTCCAGTGCAGAGGTCAGAAAATAAATGCTGTTTCTTTTGAAAGGATAATTCATCCAGTTATTCACCAAATAGGCATGGGTTACCCTCTTCGTGCCACGCACTGTTTTAGATCACAGAGAACAAAACTGACAAGATTCTGTATCTCAGTGAGCTCTTGTCACCACCTAAGTATAGTAGTAACTGCTTCCTGCCTTGAATACCTGTCCCATCCCAGGGTGCCTTTGTGGGTTGTCTCGTGCTCTCTCTCTCTCTCTCTGTCTGTGAATTAATTTTTTTCATGAGTTCTGTCTTGTTTCTTTAGAACTTCTGTCAGCTAGAGTTGTTATTGTCATTCTAAAGTCAGAAAATAAGCAGAGAAATCAAATGACTGCCCAAAATTTCCTCATAATTCTTGCTTGCTTCAAAATGATACTTTCCCCTACTTATTATACTGGGAAAACGCCCTAAGTGCGCTTCCAAAACATATGTTCTTATATTATTTTTATTTGTTGGTTTGGAGACACATGAGACCCTGCTCAGGACTTATTCCTGGCTCTGCACTCAGGTAGCACTCCTGGTACTCTTGGGGAATCATATGGGGTGCTGATGATTGAAATTTTATCAGTTGTGTAGAAGGCAATTACCCTACCAACTGTACTATCTCTTAGCTCCAAGAATATGGTTTTAATATCATGATTATGAACAGGATTCAAAACATCGATTCATATTCTGAAGCTACATAAAGTTTTTTCCCCATGATCATAATGTTGGCTTCTATCCCTTAGTGCTACTATAGTCAATCTCTGAACCCAAGAAATCATGCTCTTATGGCGTTAGAATTAGCCTATCTAAGACTTTTTTCTGCATATGTTTATTAATTCCACTTGAAGGTTCTAGGGCAATGCTTGTTCCCCCTAATTGTAGTAAAGACTTTCTGAAGCCTTACTCTTTTGTTAGACAGTGTGCTGTGCTAGAAATAGAATGTTAATAAATCTAGATATTTTAATGATTAAAATATTTTAACAATCTAACATATGGTTTAGGGGCAGTTGATGAAGATAGAGGAGAGGGTAAGATAAGACTCTTGCTTTGTTTGCACCTTACCTGCCGTACTATATGTGTGGCCCCTGAGTCCCCAGCTATGATCCTGAGCACATAACCAGGAATAGACCCTGAGCACTGTCAGGTGGGGCACCTTTAATAGTAATCTAATATAGGTGGTAATACTATAGTTGTGAGAATGAAAAATGTCAATTCTGTACTATTAGTCCCTCATTGCAAACCTTCCGGCTGGCAACCATTTTTTGTGCCCTTTAAAAACTACTTCTTGGGGTTGGATTTTTTTAAAAAATATTTTATTATACCACCATGAGATACACAATTACAAAGATGTTCATAAGATGCTTATATTTGGGTTTCAGTCTACAGTGTTCCGCACCCATCCCTGCACCAGTGCCCATTCCCACCACCAATGTCCCTGATTCCTTCCCTCCTCCCCTAGCCTGCCTCTATGGCAGGTTCTTTATTCTTTCTCTTTCTCTCTCTTTCTATTTTTCTTCCCTTCCACATTGAGGATTACAATACATACATTAAAATGATGTCATGTGTATCTTTTGCCTGTATTTAATGCTCAGTTCTAGGTTGGTATTAGCACTTTTTAGAGCAATTATTGGCACACTGTTCCTTTCTCTGTCTTACCTACCCTCTGATTCTCACACGTTTGTGATAATTTCCACCTTTGACAAGACCTCCTGATCCATGCTTCACTTGACCTTCATGACATAAATATATATATATGTACATATTATGGTTTCATAATATGTACATATATATATTATGTCATACAAATAAGTCATTCTATATCTGTCGCCCCCTTCTGGCTAATTTCACTCCAACATGATCTTCTCCATGTCCATCCATTTACAGGCAAATTTCACAACTTCATTTTTTCCTAACAGCTGCATAGTATTCCATTGTGTAGATGTACCAAAGCTTCTTTATCCAGTCATCCATTCTCAGACACTCTGGTTGTTTCCAGATTCTGGCTATTGTGAATAATGCTGCTATGAACATAAAAGTAGGGATGGTGTTTCCACTGCCTATTTTTGGCTTCCCAGAGTATATTCCCAGGAAGTGGTATGGCTGGGTCAACTCACTATCACTATCACTATCTTCCCATTCATCATCAATTTGCTCAAGCGGGCTCCAGTAACATCTCCATATGTCCTGTCTCATGCTAGTAGAGCCAAAGGGCATCTGCTTGCTCTAGGAACATAAAGAGCCTCAAACCATTATATATTAGGTCATGGGAATGACCTAGCATAGTGTTACTGGTATTAGGCATTTCAAATACGACATGGGCAGCTTGCCAGGCTAGCCGTGCAGGTGGCATACTCTTGTAGTCACCTCTAAATACAGCATTTATGGATGAACCATGTGCGGCCGCTTGAGGAACCTCACTGAGCTGGGCTGTGATAGGCTCTTCTGCTGGATGGAGTTCTGATGAGAGGGAGGTTCGGATGTGGAAAATGGCGGCCCTCATGGAGTGAGGGGGTCATCTGGCTTGCTGCGAAGGCTCTGCTGGGGTGGTGGGCCAGGTCTAGAACCCGTCATCCCTCCCTGGGTGCCTCGTGAATGGCTGGGCACAGGGAGAGCTGGTAGCAGCTCTGTGAGTCTCTGGATCAGCATACCTGGGCCGGATTGAAAAAATTTCTGACTGGTTCAAATGGGAGCTCAATTTCTAGTCTTTGGAGGAATGTCCATATTGTTTCCAGAAAGGCTGTACCAGGTCGACATTCCCACCAACAATGGATGAGTGTCCCCTTTTCTCCACAGGGGTTGGATATTTTTCTTGGAAATTTCTACCAGTGCTTTTTATATCATGGATATTAAACCATTATCTGATGGTTATTTGGTAAATATTTTTCCCATTCTGTGACTTGTATTTGTATCTTGGTCACTGTTTCTTTTGAGGTGAAGACGCTTCATAGTTCAATATAGTTTGTTCTGTTTATCTTTGCTTCCACTTGCTAAGTCGGTGGTGTGTTTCGTCTTTGAAGATGAAGTGTTGAGGAGAGGGCATTGGGATAGAGAGGGACCATATGACAAGAGGATTGGAAGTGATCACTCCCTGGATGGGAGATGCATGCTGAAAGTGAGTAAAGGGCCAAACAAAGATGGCCTCTTTAGTATCTGTATTGCAAGTCATCATGCCCACAAGTAGAGAGAGAAGAAAAAAAATCACCTTCTATATATGGCAGGAGGGATACTGGGGACAGTGGCGGTGGGCATGTTACACAGGTGAAGGGACATTGATGTTCAAACATTGTATGACTGGAAACCCATTATTTACAGCTTTGTAACTATATTATTTTATTGAATAATAAAATCACTCAGGGGTGATTCAATAAAAATGAATGAAAGAATGCATGCATGAATAAACAAACAAATAAATAAATAAAATGCTCTGTTCTTTTTTCCCTTACTGTTTACATACCATGGACTTTCAAATAATGTATGCCTATTACTATAATTGCTTTTTTAACATATCTACTTAATTTATAATCACCACTTATTATGACTGGTATAGTCAATGAAATAGAAGAAATAGAAAGCAAGGGAAATTCTCTGTTTGCAATCTCTTTTATAAGAGTCAATTACTTTGGTACTTTTTAAAATATCCCACATATAAGGGAGATCATTATGCATCTGTCCCTTTGCTCAAACTCATTTCACTCATCATGATACTCCAGATCCACCCATGAAGCAACAAATTGCCTGATTGACTTTTTCACACAGCCTAGTAGCACTCCATTGTGTATTTATACCATCACTATTCCCCTCGGTCATCTGTTCATGGACACTTCGGTTGTTATCAGATGTAGACTATTGTGAACAGGGCTTCAATCAACATAGGAGTGAAAATGTCCTTTCTGTATAGAGTTCTTGGGTCCTTGGGGTAGATGCAAAGAAGCAGAATTGCTGTATCATATGAAAATTTAATTCCTGATTTTGAGAGGTGTCTATTTTTGTTTTTCAAAAAATTTGGAACAGTCACCATTCCACTTATTTTTCCCCATTTTTATTGAGGTGTCATGATTCACATATGGCTAATAATAGCTTCATGCAAACATTGTTCCAGCACCACACCCATAATGATAATGTCTGCTCCCGCCATCAATATCCCAGGGACACCTTCTACCCAAACCCCAGGCAACCCACTTCTCTGAGACCAACTCTCTTATTCTGTTGCTTTTGTTTCCAACTTACTTTTTGTTGATTATTTTCTTTTTCATTTATTTTGATAGCTAATCTCTGTATTAATAGTTTGTCACAGATATGTAGTCAGGACATAGATTGAAAGATTATCAGCCTTTTTGTAAAGTCTAAGGTCATGAGTAGAGGTATTTGACATCTAGTTCAAGACTGTAGCCACCTGGGGATTGTAGAGCTGGAGGGTAGAGTTCCTGCCTTGATTGAAAAACTCTGATTCTGGCACTGGCCAGGCTGCTGAGTGCGACCCTTCGATCTGTCAGTGACATCCCAGAGTCTCTACCAAGTGTGCAAGCCCCAGTGAAAAACATGGCAATGAAAAAAATGAAGCGAATGGGAGGATGCTATTACCTTTATTTTTAAAATACAAGCAGCTGGGAATTGACTTTGTTTTGATTTAACCAATTAAAAAGAGAATCTCTTGACAAATTCCTGGTATCAATATTTTAATATCTTATGAGGAGGGAGGAGCACGTCATTGAAATTGCCTTCTTTCTCCAGTCTACCTAGCAGAAACCAGCTGCAATAAGTTCTAGGTACCAAAATGAGGAATAGAACTGAGGTTTATTTTCCCTTTACCTTCCATATTTCTACTTTTTGAAGATGCTTCATTTCTACTTTTTGAAGATGGTATCCATCAACTACACTTTGCCAAGACTCTCAACTGACTCCAGAGAAACAATTTCCAGTTGGGGATAGTAGTGATCTCACCCCTTCTCCAGTGCTTTTAGGAATCTTGATGAAAAGATTCCAGGTCTTTCTCTATCCATTCCCTATTTCCTGTTTTTTCAGGACACAGTAGGGCGTCATCCCTAAGGGGCTGACTCAGGAGAGCTCTGTTGGTCTCAGTGAACACTGTAAGAACACACCAAACTGTGCTCCAGCTCAGGGCAGCGCTATTCCATAGAGAAAATATCTTCTCCCTCTCAGTCAAGCCTATGGACACACATGACTATGCTTCATCAAAACATGCATGTCTTAGTGATGTTGGATTTTCTCAGTCTGCGTGTCTGGAAAGTGGCTTTTTTGTCATCTCGGTTCTGTAATACTATATAATCTTATTAGCTTCCCATACTTCCTTGCTCACATTTTTTAAGTCTCTGAATTTTTTGACATACTTTTTTTTTCCAGTATTTTTATTATACCACTGTGAGATATACAATTACAAAAGATGTTCATAAGATGTTCATATTTGGGTTTCGGTCATACAGTGTTCCAGCACTATCCCTCCACCAGTGCCCATTTCCTATCACCAATTGACATACAATTTTTAAGAAAAAAACTATTGACTATAGATTCAGTGAGCTTTGGGATGGATATATGTTTTTGTTTATTTGGTTTATGGGAGGGGCACACCTGTCTGTGCTTAGAATTCTGGCTCTGTACCCAGGGATCACTCCTGGTGGGGCTCAGGCGATCATATTGGGTGCTGGGCATTAAATCTGCAGCAGTCTTTTGCAAAGCAAGCTCCTTACCAGCCATTTTTTATCTGGCACCAAAGGTGGCATATACATATTTAAAAAAATCTATCATACCTCAAGCTGGCCATTCTCAGAGACTGACAATATTTCATAACAGGTCTTTTGTTGTTGTTGTAGGGTGGAGAATTGGGGAACACACTAGTTCTGTGCTTAGGGACCATCTCTTGGAGGTACTCAAGGAAATGAGTGGTGCCAAAAGATTGAGTCAGGGTTGGTGAAATTCAGGAAAGTGCCTTACATCTGGACTACTCCTGGGCCCCACTATTAGATTTCTAACTTAACTCATTTTCCTTGCAGTATGAATATTGTCAGTAGCTGTCCTAGCTGTTTACTCAGTCTCCATGGGGTAGATTCTTAAAGAGAACTTGTAATTTACATATAAAATTAATAATGCAGGATGAGTGCTGCAGTTCTATTTATCCACCATCTTCAATATCTTCAGGAGTGAAAATATTGAGTAAAAAGAAGTTCAGAACCAGAGTCTGAAAATAGAAAAAATTTTATTGAAAGTAGAAGAGGAAGGAAAAAGGACTTTTTCCATGCAGTAGATCCTATAGGATGAAATATGTCTCTTTTTTTTTGAGGGGGGGCTTATAGGAAAATTGGGTCTTTGTTTGTTGGCAAGTGATAAGCACGCAGCAGAGAATGCAAGGACCCTGCAGAGTGATCAGGCTGGCTTAGGTTTCTTAGGTTATCTACCCACCACTAAGCTCTGGGCCAGAGTTTTGGTCTTGGAAAATCACTAACTTCCCTTAGAGAGTGCCCATAAGTTGGCAGTAATGTTTAAAGTGTGTAACGGAGACAGTTCAAGTTGCTCACAGCTACTGGCAGGGGAAACTGAGGCTTCTTCTTTCATTCTGATGCAAATGAAGGAATGGTAATACTTTTCACTTGTTTTCCTGAGGCTGGGAAAACTTCCGGCTCAGTGCTCTGGGCTCTTCCTGCTGTGCCTGGGGGTGCCTTTGGGTGCCAGAGTCAGACCCTGGGCCTCCGCATGCAGGGCATTAACACTGACCTGTCCAGCTGCTTCCTGGACCATCCTTTCTTTCCTTATCCAGAACATATGTGCCCAATTCTCTGCTATTTGCCTAACTGACACTGTCTCTAATATTTGGCAAAAGGTTTCTTTCTGTTTTTGGATTTCCGTCATACCTGGAGATGCTCAGGGGTTATCCCTAGCTCTGCGCTCAGGAATTGCTTGTGGAGGTGCCGGGAGAAGACAAGCTGCCTGCACTGCAACCCCCACCTGCTGTGCTGTAGCTCAAGCCGTTATGTGGCAAAAGTTCACAAACTGGTTATCACCTTGCCTTTGTATTTTGTGCTTCTTCTCGTTATCTGTCTTACTGTCTCTTGCCAATCTAAGTAGAAATTTTGCTTTCATTTTTAAAATAGGAAAACGAAAAAAGAAAAAAAAATAGGCTTCCATTTTGCTCAAAGACACAGATCTTTCCCATGTGAAGAAATGTCTACTGAGATAAGGGTAACTGCTAATGAGCTAGAATTATACGTGTTCTAATTTTTTCTTTTTCACTAACACCTTCCTGCCACACACACACACACACACACACAAACACACACATCATTATTTATCTTGTTTGCTGGGTTATAGCTACTTTATTCTACCTTTGGAAAATGCTTGAGGCCTTGGATACTGGCCTTGGGACATTCATTCATTCATTCATTCATTCATTCATTCATTCATTCATTCATTCATTCATTCATTCATTTTTCCTTTTAGGTCACACCCGGCAATGCCCAGAGATTTCTCCTGGCTCTGCACTCAGGAATTACTTCTGGCGGGGGTTGGGGACCATACGGGATCTGGGGGGATCGAACCCGGGTCGGCACGAGCCGGCTGCATGCAAGGTAAATGCCCTACACGCTAGACTATTGCTCCAACCCCTTGGGATATTTATTACTCAAAACCTTTCATTCTTACTTAGCCCCCAAATTCACAGGACTTGACTTTATTACTTTTTTGTTTGTTTCTGGACCATACCTGGCAGAGCTTGAGAGCTACTCCTTGCTCAGTGCTCTGGGATCACTTTCACTTGTGGGATCATGCCAGGTTGACCCTTAAAACCCAACCTGCAGTTCCATCCACAAAGCACCTGCTTCAGCCTTTTGAGTCATTGCCGTGGTGGCCTCAACTACTAATTAAAAATAAAGTTCTCCTAAGTGAAATTTTATCGGTAAAAGAAACAAGGGTATTCACAATACCTCTAGACAAGACTGAAGAAAAGTTAAGTTGGGGAGAAGAGACAGATGAGAAGCAACTAAACTAGGGGTCAGGTTAGGGGAGTCAGGTACAAATGGGGTGGTAAGGAATGATAGAGGCAAATATCCAAACCACAGAGTCAACAACACTAAAATTGAGAAACCCAGACTTTAACAACCAAACTTAGCAAGGTGCCTATCAAGAGGGCAGGCTAGAGAGGCTGGGGGTTGCGACCTGGGAGGGAAGCTGGGGACATTGGTGGAAGGAAGTAGACATGGTAGGGGGGATCAGTGCTGCAATATTGTGTGTCTACAATTCAATCACGAATGACTTTGTACATCATAGTGTTTAGTTAAAAAAAGTGGGGATAAAAGTAAACTAGGAAGAAAGTAGAAAGGAAGCACCAAATTCAATTCATGAAAGCCTATTTATAAAATAAACAGACATATGCTCCCATATGGAGTCACTACGGGTTCTAGAATTGTGTCAAAAAAAATGCACACTGCTGCTCTGTGCTGTCTGGGCTGACAATAATGGATGAAACCAGGCGGGATTCTGGATTCAGGGGAGAAGCGTTTTCCTCCTTCAGAGCCCTCCTTCCCTGGCGTGCCTGCATTAACATGCGGTTCTGATACTCCCAGGTGAATAGTGTAGATGTAATTACATTTTGTGTAATCTTTATAAAGCGGGAGTGATATCCGTGATTCAAATGCAGTGGGAAATGCTCTGCCTTGTGATAGCCGGGCCTTTGTTCCTCTTCAGAGGCACTTTCATCCCTTGTATCAGAACAGGGAGGTGAGATTTTGGCAGAGTACATCTGCTGCTCCAAAAGGTATTTGAGAGAGGGTCGTGCTCTTGCTGTCTGGGTCCTTCTGCAAGAAGACCCCAAGTAATAGAGCCTTGAAGATTTCTTCTAAAACTGTTCGAAATGACTCAGTTCAGGTTCGCACAGATGGATTTTGTTTTGTGGCTCCTGTAAGATCAAAAGGAAGTTCAGACCGACCCAAGCAGGTTGCCTCTGCCCTTTAATATGTAAAAGTAAGACCCGATTAAACAGGTGCCTGTGCTAATTGCTACTCCCAAGGGAATGAGCTGGGGGCATGAATATCAGCTGAGGCTTTAAAACTGTAGTCAGAAGCAAAGACCTTGAGAGACAAGGTTAGCCAAGAAAGATGAAAAAAAATAATCTTGTTAAAAAAAAACGTCACCAGTTGAATGAGATGACAGATGAATGACGGATGCAGGTGGGAAAATGGGTCTCTCTTCAAAGCAAGGCATGCAGCGTGCAAGGCAATGAGAGCTCAGGTCCTGCGATGTGCATGCAAGGCATGCGATGTGCCAGTGAGTGAGGAGCAGATAATACTGAGCTTGTGTGCTCATTGCATTGTTAGAACCTGCTGGAATAAATCCTCTGGGGAGCTACTATAAAAGAATCCAACAGCAGTCTTGTATTTTTGCTATAAATTTAGAGGCATTGTAGTTGTCATTGAGTTACTCTTTAAGGCCTTTTTTTTTTTTTTGGCAAGGAACAAAATAAGTAAAACTCTGAAGAACATGGTGTTTTGAGTTCAACATGTGACTTCAGCTCACTGTTAACTCATTGGGAAGTTGCTTTTAATCTCATGGAGCCTCAACATTTTAACCTGTAAAGTGGGAATAATAATAATAAACTTTTTTCCATTCTGGTATAAGGGCTAGTGATGATTTAAAGTAACTGGAACCATCAGCCACTGGGAAGATGTCCAGGAATGGTAGCTATTACTTGGATACTGGAAATAACAAGGAGTGAAATTTTGGATGGCCATCAACATATGTCATTGATCGGACATTAATGAGTTTTGTTGATCTTTGGGATAAAAAGGTGAATTTTTGTATATGGCTAAATGAATACCATTGATCATGCCTGAGAAGCAAACAAATGAAAACAAGTAAAACAACCACAGAGATTAAATCAGTCCTAATTAACCAAAACTAATCCTAGTAGCCAAGCCAGCAAACAAACACAAACCTGTATTTATTCCAACAAAACAAAAAATAGTCAGAATTAGAGAAGAATTTGAACTACCACTCCGGTTAAACATTTATTCTTTCAAAAGAAATTACTTAAATCATCTTGCAATTGAGTACTTACTACAGTGGCACTCTATGTATTTTGTGAATGGGTGAATAAATATGTCACTGAAAGGACTCCTAATTAATCCTCCTATGAGCAAATGAACTTTCCCGAATCATTATTATCACATCATCACGTGCTTATTCCAGAACCAAGTGCTGGCTTCCTCCAGGGATATGCAAAGGATTCAAAAGTCAGAGGCCGGGATGGTAGGACACTTGCAGCCCAGTGAAGTCAAAATCCCAAATGCAGCCATGTAAGGTGTTAGCTACCTTTCTTTGCATAGGGAAGACAAGAACTGCCATGGGGCCGGGTAGAAGAGCACCAGCCCCACAAGCCAACTGCAGTACCGGTGAGGGACACTTGTTTATATGCTATTCCGTGAGTCGCTGTTAACCATGTGATCTCCAGCACAAAGCAACCAAGTGTGTTAAGAGCACTACTGAAATTGGCCACTTTTCGTCACTTCAGACAACAACGCCAACAAAAGGAGAAAAAAAGCTCTTGAGATATTTATCTCTTAGGAAAGAGGTCAAGTTGTGTCATTATTCTTATTTTTTCCATTTCTCTATTAACCAGCTGAATTAAGTTC
Source organism: Cryptotis parvus (assembly GCA_021461705.1). Lineage (NCBI taxonomy): Eukaryota > Metazoa > Chordata > Mammalia > Eulipotyphla > Soricidae > Cryptotis > Cryptotis parvus. The sequence continues at coordinate 85,342 of JAJIBD010007712.1, read as the reverse complement.
GTTCTAAATTTGCAATGATGCAGTTTACTACCACCATTCAGCTGCCAGTTAATTTTCTTCCTTTGTTGAGCTGATACTTTGCCCTCCTTGATGTACATCCTTCACTGTCAGTAGAAGCAGCTTAATAAGAAGCAGTCAGGAATTTCCACAAATAATTAAAGCATAAAAATAAATAATATACGAGTGTGAGAGATTATTAATGTCCCCCTTTTAATAGACATGATGAGGAAAGAATCTGGAAATCTTAGATCGTCAAAAGCATGCTGCCGCTTTCTTCCTGAACATGTATTCGTCTTTCTGTATTATTCCCAAGGAATATTTATTGTAAAGTAGTGCGCTATCAATGTGTTATCTGTAATTATTTAGACTTGATTTATTTTAGAGAAAGAATTATATATCTTAGAGAAAGAATTATATATGTATATATCACTATATACGTAATTATATATGTATGTGTGCATATATGTTTTAAGGTAATTAATATTCTATTTTTAATTTAATTCTGGCTCAATTCTGGACTGCTTGGCTTCTTTCTGTCTCCTCTTTGTGTCTATAATATTTTCTCATTTTTTCTATGTTTTCTCCTATCATCTATTTTTCTCTTCCTTTTTACATATTCTATGTGTTTTGTTGTTCACAATAGTAGGAGGAAAAGTAAGTGGATTGGAAAGAAATTGGCAATTAGGTAGGCAACATCAACTAAACTTCTGAATATAAATGTGAAGCTATTGGCTGCTTTTTGTTGTCATTTCTAGCTCAGAGCTCCAAACTGCAGTACATAGAGTGTTACAGGGTAGGGGTGGAAGCTTGGCGTGCAGGGTGTGTGGTGGTCCCCTCTGGTAACTAATTCAAGTACTGCTAAAAGCAATTGTGTATCTTCTAGAGAAAATGAATAAACCCTCAAAAGAAAAACTGAAAATTGTTAATTCAAAGAAACATTTTATTTTATTTCTTTTCAGTGCTGGACTCAGAATCTATGGTCTTGAAGTGCTCAGGGCTTATGCCTGGTTCTGTGTTTAGGATCACTCCTGAAAGGCTCAGAGGACTGACCGTTCTGAACTGGTAGACTTTTGAACTGGAGTCAGTTGCATGTAAGGCAAGCACCTAAGAGCCTGCACTATCCCTCTGGCCCCAGTCCAGTGTTTTATGCATCTGAGTCATATGATCTACCACTGAGGCAATTCCCAGCCTTAGCCTGACTCTTTCATACAGGAGATTCCATAAGGGCAGAACTCATATTTGTTTTGGTTATGAATGCATTTCTAATGCCTGTTAAGTAGGAGATGCTGAATGTATGTTTGCTAGATAAATGATAATGACTCTTAATTTATCTATTCAATTCTTGGTTTGTGAAGAACATAATGTAAGGACATAATGTTGAAAGAATTTTATACCCATTGGTTTATTCGGTCCTCTGTGGTTACCATTACAGTGCCTTCCATTTTCAGTGAGTGAGAAGAATGCAGAGACAAAGTGATTTGAATGACTCCTGACTGGTGAAGCTTGTGGCTAGAATTCAGACTTGGGCCTACTAGCTCCAGAGCTTGTTTAAATATCTGTTTGCTGATATTGGATACTAAATCATATTTAGGTAGAGAGTCATTTCATATATCCTGGGTGCGTTTATCAGTAGAAGAAAGGCTTTAGGATTTCAATGTCCTTTTAGTAGAGTGTGAACACCCTACAGTTTATTTATTTGTTTTAATCTAAATTTGCTCTAAATCTAAAAAAAGTATGGCATAAGTTAATCACATATCACAAAACTTTTTAAGATTGTTCCTCATTATAAAGAGCATTTAAACAAAAGCTGTTCATCAGTGTAGTTACTACTTTTTTTTTACATTTGCTGACATAGTCAGGATATTTTGTAGTTAGTATTTGTATTTTCTTTTTTAAAAATTATTTTATTATACCACCTTTAGATATACAACTACAAGACATTCATGTTTGAGTTTTGGTTGATCTACAGTGTTCCAACATCCATCCCTTCACCTGTGCCCATCTCCCATCACCAATGTCCCCACCTCCCTCCTTTTTGCCCCAGCCTGCCTCCCTGGTGGGTTTTGTATCTCCTTTCTCTCTCTCTATCTCTCTCTCTCTCTCCCTCTCTCTCTCTTCTTCTCGCTTCACTTTCTTACACATTGTGGATTGTAGTATATTCTAGGACATGGTTGGTTCCACTAGTTTGTTGTACTCTGCTGGCTGCAAGCAGCCGGTGCCTTGGGGAGAGCCGGATGGCAGCTCTCCCCAGTGTGTCTGACTCTCTGCATGGTATGGCCAGTTGCCCTGGGGCAGTTCATGGGTGGAGCCACTGGGACTCCAGGAGGAGTCAGAGCGAAGGGGGAGGCCCAGCTCCATCTCACAAAATCCCGGTGACTTCCACCTCTGATAGCCACCTACTGGGGCTTGAACTCAGCTACTCTGTTAATCTGGTCTTGAGATCAGCATCTTTGCTGGGTGGGCTCTGATGTGCTGGTGTCCGGACCACGAAAATGGCAGCTATTATGGTGAGTGAGTCTTATCCGGCTGCTTCTGAGGCCCCACAGAGGTAATGGGCCTACTCCCAAAACCCATCTTTCCTCCCGGGATCCTCCTGGTCAGCTGAGCTAGGGAAGAGAAGGATGGCAGCTCTCCCCGGTGTGTCTGAGTGTCTGCATGATATGGCTGGTTGCCCTGGAGCAGTTCGTAGGTGGGTCAGACATAGCATTTAGTCCTAAAGTGACCCAGTCTATTGGCTATAGGGGTAGTGGTTTAATTAAACCTTGGGGATTCTTGTCCAAATTTAAGAACCATGGTTTTAACTATGTGCTAGTAAACTGATTACATGGTAAGTACTTTGGCTACTTACAATAATGAATGAGAGAATTCATTAGCTTTTATTGAGTACCTAGTATAATCCCATTACAGTGCTGCAGAAAATGTGCATCTAAAATGCATCTAGTCTTCTGAGCTTAGCAAAGTGCTCTGAGAGCACCATACTCCTAAGTATGATAGTTATTAAATGTTTAGCAATGAACATAGTCATTGAGATTAGATTATATGAAGTGCGAATGCTAGAGGTGAGCTAGTTGAAATCTGAGCTTTGACAACACTTAAGTTGAGGACACACACACAAAATAGAGTAACAGAGAAAAGCATCAAGGAAGCTGTTATTCATAGACTTAGTATTTAACTTCTCTGGTTACCTCTGATGTTCTGCCCTTTCATAAGCATTTATTAGCAGTATAAGCCCCTCTTCAGAGCAGCATTCTTCAACAAATGACCATCTCCAAGTGTAGAAAGGTTGAAAACGACCAGTTTCCTGCCTCTGTTATAACTGCAGATCTATAGACGCATGCAGGATAAACCTATCCACAGTGTAAAAAAATTGAAGAATACTTGTGTTAAACGTTGAATAAAGATCTAATTAACCATTCTGTGATCAATAGGATCAGTTTGTGCAGATGTTTGTGGAAAGAGATGCTTTAATTTGCTCTTATACTTACAAAATCATGAAATACATTACCCAGAAATGTACAGTACACATGAAACATAACTTAATAAACTATTATGAAGTGAACAGCCATGTTGCTGGAGCTTAGGCTCATTTTAACACCCGCAAACCACCCCAGGAGCCCTGGTGTGGCACCCCACTCTCCCCTGTATGCCTGGATAGATCACCTAGCCTGGCTCTGTTGTAATTTGCTTTTTTGCTTTCTACACTTTTATGCCAAAACATTCATCTCTAATTACTACAGTTTAGCTTATTTTAAGGATTTCTGGAAATAATGTGGTCTTCTGTGCCTGGATTTAATGCTCAATATACATTTTTATGAAATTCACCCATGCTGCTGTTTATTAATGTAGCAAATTTTCTGTGCTGGATAGGAATTCTATTGCATAGATAGAACACCATTACAGCACCATTATATTGGTGATGAACCTTTATTTGTCCAATGTGAATAATCCCAATCAGAGTGTTTTTTGTAAACACCCCTTGGCTCACACATGTACCTGTTTCTTTAAGCAGATAAAAGCTTGTATAGCTTATATATGTTCAATTTTAGTAGATACCATCCAATTCTTTTCCAAAGCAGTTAAAGCAATTTATGCTTCTAGCTGCAATGCATGAAGGCTCTAATGGGCTCAGGTTTTCACTTGTATGCGACATGATTAATTGAGTATCTTTCTTTGTCTTTTGTTTTGCATCATGCTTAGTGGTACCTAAGCGGTACCTCAGTTTGAGGTCGAGGGTCACTACCTGTGGTACATGGAGTATCACGTGGTGCCTGAGATTGAATTTAAGCCTCTGGATCACCAGTTTGTGCAACTATTTCTGCAGACCTCATCATTCGTTTTTGTTTTCTTTCTAGCACTGGTCATCAAACTCGGGGTCTCTCACTTTCAAGACATGTGTCCTGCCTGGAACTACAATCCTGACACTCAAAATATTAAATTTTAGCTTTTGTGGTGCTGCATAACACGTTGTGATGACTTATTTGTATTTCCTTGATTACTAATGAAGTTCAGCACTTTCACCTACTTGGGGCAATTCTATGGATCTGCAGTTTCTGTTTAGCTTATTTTTTGTTTTGGGCGCACCTGGTGGTGCTCAGGAGTTACTCATGGATCTGCTACTGAAGAATTACTCCTGGTGGTGCTTGGGGACAATATGGCATGCTAGGGATCAAACCTGGGTTGGCGTGTGCAAGGCAAGTGTCCTACCCACTTTACTACAGCTCTGGCTCCGCCTCTTCACTTTAATACAGAATTACTTTTTTAAAAAAATATAGAACATCCTTGTTTTTGTGTTCTAAGCAGTTTGTTATATTGGATCTTGCTACACGATGTAGCTTTTCTTTCTCTTTACTTTTTTTAATGCCAAGAAGATGATCAGAGCTTTATAATCAATTAAAAAACTGCCAAATTTTAAATGATGAACTATCATTTAATATTGTTTTTGTTCAGCTTCATCATTTTGCTTTTTTCACTTTTTAGAATTAAACTTTTAAGTAGAGTTAATTTTATTTTCTCTGTAGAGTATGGCACTATATGATACCAATTACTAGGGAAGAAAGCGGTGATCCTTTCTTCCTGACTCCAGTGGAATTTTATCATAATCTATTTTTTTCCTCTGTCTCTATGCCTATATTTCAGGTGTCTCCAGGTGGTCCCAACGGGCCTGGAGGTGACTCCTGAGATGCTTGGCCAATGAGGCATTTGCTCAGTGCCTGGGGCTCTACAGTGTTGAAGTTTACCAGGTGACCCCCAAAAGTGGTGATTGTGAAACTCTAGCACCATCCCTGGTAATGCTTGGGAACCTTCAGGGCTATATTAGTCCTGAAGGTGCCCAGGAGGCCATGAAGTGCCAGGGATCAAACCTAGATCTGGCACATGCTAAGTACATGTCCCTAACCACTGTGTTATTATCTCCTGGCCCCTGCTTATGGTTTAGCTATCTACTTCAATTCCATTGTAAATGTGGGTACTCTATCATTATTTACTATATGTCCGGGTCACATGTTCTTAAATATCCCAAATACAGTAAATCTTATGGTTCTTGTTTCTCTTTGCTGGAATATTCTGCTCCTGAAATATTTTGATTATTCTTAATTTCACTCTTTCCCCTTCCCTTGATCACAGGTGCTGTGATGATTAGGGGTCTCACACAATCAGCGATGACCAAGTTCACACACATTGCATATGGGCTTCTCCGGGGTGCTCAAGGATACTGGGGCCACTCTTGGTGTAGTCTGCTATGAGGATTTGTGGATCAGTTCAGGAAATGATGATCTTTTAAAAAAATAATATTTTTATTATACCACAGTGAGATATACAATTACAAAGATGTTCATGATTGGGTTTCAGTCATACAGTGTTCCAGCACCCATCCCTCCACCAGTGCCCATTTCCCTCCACCAATGTCCCAACTCCCCTAACCTGCCTCTATGGCAGGTTCTTTATCTCTTTTCTCTCTTTCTCTTTCTCTCTCTCTGTCTCTATCTCTGTCTCTCTCTTCCTTCTCTTACACATTGTGGATTGCACTACATGCATTTAGAGGTTATCATGTGTATCCCTTTTCCTATATTCAGTGCTCAATTATATGCTGGTATTATCATTTCCAACGATTATTAGCATATTGGTCCCCTTCTCTGTCTTACCTAACCTCTGACTCCCACACACTTGCAGTACATTCCACCTCTTTTTGACAAGAACTCCTAATCCATGTTTTGCCTGACCTTGGATATTGGTATCATACTATATATATATATATATATATATATATATATATATATATGTGTGTGTGTGTGTGTGTGTGTGTGTGTGTGTGTGTGTGTGTATCAGCAGTAGCAGAGCTGCTACTGGCTGTCACTGTGTCCAGCCGCTCATGAGGCACCGGGAGGGATGGCAGGTTCTAGCCCTGGCCCGCCACCCCTGCAGAGCCTCACAACAAGCCAGACGACCCCCACTCCATGAGGACCTCCATTTTCCACATCTGGACTCCCCCTCGTCAGAACTGCCCCCAGCAGACCAGCCTTTCACAGCCCGGCTCATGGAGATCCACCCTGCTGCAGTCTCTTTTAATCCAGCCCAGAGCCTCACAACAAGCCAGACGACCCCCCACTCCATGAGGACCTCCATTTTCCACATCTGGACTTCCCCCTCATCAGAACTCCACCCAGTAGACCAGCCTATCACAGCTCCGCTCATCAAGATCCACCCTGCTGCAGTCTTTTTAATCTGTCCCAGGTATGCTGATCCAGAGACAGACATGGGGCAGAGCTGCTACTGGCTGTCACTGTGTCCAGACGCTCATGAGGTGCCCGGGAGGGATGGCAGGTTCTAGCCCTGGCCCACCACCCCTGCAGAGCCTCACAACAAGCCAGACGACCCCCACTCCATGAGGGACTTCCATTTTCCACATCTGGATTTCCCTCGAATCAGAACTTCACCCAGCAGACCAGCCTATCACAGCCCGCTCATCAAGATCCACCCTGCTGCAGTTTTTTTTTTTTTGAAGTAAAATAGATTTTATTGAGGAGGTTTTTTGGAGAGGGAAGGGGGAGAGAAAGTAAGAGAAGAGGGCGCTCAAGGGAAGAGCGGGCTGCTCCAAAGGTGGAGAGCGAGTAAAAGAGAGAGTACACATCTCAAGAGGGGAGATGCGGGCAACACACGTGCTCAGGCAGCATGTGCTGCTGCAGTTTTTAAATCCGTCCCAGGTATGCTGATCCAGAGACAGACATGGGGCAGAGCTGCTACTGGCTCTCACTGTGTCCAGATGCTCATGAGGCACCTGGGAGGGATGGCAGGTTCTAGCCCTGGCCCGCCACGCCTATAGAGCCTCACAACAAGCCAGACGACCCCACACTCCATGAGGACCTCCATTTTCCACATCCGGACTTCCCCCTCATCAGAACTCCACCCAGCAGACCAGCCTATCACAGCCCGGCTTGCGCAGCCACAATCAAAAAATGCTGGATTTTGAGATGACTACAAGAGTATGCTACCTGCACGACAGAGCCTGGCAAGCTACCTGTGTCTTATTTGATATGCCAGATACCAGTAAAAATTATAGACCTCATTCCCATGACCTCATGGAATGGATTTGAGGCTCTTTATGTTTCTGGAGTAAGCAGGTGCCCTTGGGCTCTACTTGCACGAGACAGGTCATATGGAGATGTGCCCGCTCGAGCAAATCGATGATGAATGGGAAGACAGTGATATATATAATACAAATAAATGCATATATATTTATATCATGCAAATAAATGCAGTCATTCTATATCTGTCTTTCCTTCTGGCTAATTTCATTGAACATGATCCTCTCCATGTCCATCCATTTATAGGCAAATTTCATAACTTCATTTTTACTAGCAGCTGCATAGTATTCCATTGTGTAGATGTGCCAAAGTTTCTTTATCCAGTCATCAGTTTTCGGGCACTCTGGTTATTTCTAGATTATGGCTATTGTGAATAGTGCTGTTATGAAAATAAAAGTGTAGATGGCATTTCTGCTGTGTGTTTTTGTTTTTTTCCCAGGGTATATTCCCAGGAGTGGTATGGCTGGGTCAAACATGAGGTCAATTTCTAATCTTTGAAGAAAAGTGCATATTGTTTTCCAAAAAGGCTGTATTAGTTGACATTCCCACCAACAATGAATGAGAGTTATTTCCTCCCTGCATCCACGCCAGCACTTGTTCTTGCTCTTTTGGATATGGGCCAGTCTCTGTGGTGTGACATGATATCTCATTATTGTTTTGATTTGCATCTCTCTGATGATTAGTGATGATGAGCATTTAGGAAAAGATGATCTTTCAGTTGTGGTGCTCATAGGCCTTTTTGATTGTTGTGCTTGCTGTCATGCCCACATGAATGTTTGCCAGGGGTTGCACTTCCAGGCTATGATGCTTGCATATCTTTGAGATGTGCTGCTTACAAACAGTATTGGTGTGCTTACATACATGAGGACCTCAAGCCACCTGGTTCCCAGGATGCTATCAACATCCTGTGTTAAGTTCTCTCCTGGCCTTTGAGGCTAGAAGCTTTTCTTCTTTGATGGTGATTGTTTTCAGATTATACTCAGCAGTACTTTGGGGCTGACTCCTGGATCAGGAGAGCATAAGCGTACAGGCATATGTTTACTCTATGAAGTGCAAAGTGTTGCAGAGCTATTTCTCTGGTCCCTCTGCAAAATCTTACAAACCCAGGGTGCCCCCCAAAAAAGAGAGAGAGAGAAACTACAATGCATATTTTGGTTGCTAGTATATTTATCAAAACAGAGGAGACTTGGTATTTTTCTAAAATTAAGATTAGTCTCTAAATATGCTCCCAGTTATTTTCTTCTTTCCAAATATTCTAATGCTTTATAGTTTTTTCTGCATTGTTTTATTTTGCATGTGGGTCTCTCTGGAGGGTGGAGGGCGTACTCCAGAGGACAGGATCCGTTTTTGGCAATACTCCACTAACCAGCTCGGTGGTTCAGTGCTAGGGCCTGAGAATGATGTTGCTTGGGTGCTACTAGGGTGCCGCAGGGCTGGGACCATCAAGCTGCCCCAGCGTTGGTGCCTGGGAATGAACTTGGGCAGAGCAGGTGCTAAGTGTGAACTTCAAACTCTGTACTAACTTCTGGGCTTTCCCACATCTTTTGATGGATTTATTCATTGTTGTTGGTCATGTGGTACTTTGGTTCTTTTTAATTTATGATTTAAATAATCTTGTATTCTTACTCTGTGGCTACTCTATTTGTAAATACATACATATATAAATATAATCATTGTTGGTCATTGATTTTTTAATCTTAAGCTTATATCAATTATGTTGCCCAACCCATGTACTATTTTAATCATTTATATGTAATGTTTTTAGAGTTTTCATGTACAGTCTGCCTCTCCTTCCCTTATTACACATGAAATGTGATCTAGTCTAATTTGTACCAGATGTTCGATACCTAGTATTCACTAAAACAAAATTCTTGATCAGTCTCTGAGCATTCAGAGTTATTTTCAAAAGTAACCTTTCCTCTCTCTCACCTGTTTTGTGGGCATAGATCACTGGATGTGTATATCTACTCTGAAAAGTCTCTTAAACAAGTTTGATATGAAAATCAAATTGTGAAACAAATCCTATGTCCATGAAATACTGTGGAGGGGAAAAATTCATTTTCTGTATAATCCAAGCCCTGGATGTGTTTTTTTAAAAAAAAAAAAAAACAAGTAACCAAGTGGATAAAAAATTAGCAAGCATCTTAATTGTTTTACCATTTTGCTAAAATTTCCTTTTACTTCTTACTTGTTAAGGGAATATTCTAAAAATTGGCCAATAAAAATGTACATGCTATATTTATTTGTAAAAAGAAATAGGAGTTTAAAGACAAGATGCTTTGACTCTGAAATGGATTGGGGTTAGGTAGAATGAGCTAAGAAATGGGTGTCTGCAGAAAAGGTGGCTGTCTCTTTTGGCTGAAATCTCAATAAACAACAAGAGGCAATAAGTAAATAATTTTTTAATAGATGGGACTAGGAATCCAGATGTTTGGATGCAAGATACTAACTGGTAATGTGCAGCTGCCCATGGCCCAGGCCCTTCCTGAGGGAAATGACAGCAAAGCCAGACTTTCTGCTTTCGAAATATCCTCTAGAAACCAATCTTGTTGTCACTGACATCACAACTTGGTTTTAGCTGGCAATTTGCTGACATCTGCTTGGCAAGTTCTTTCCCCCTTCCAATCTCAGATACACAGTTTCTCATTTTGCAGCACTGAAGGCAACAAACAGTAATAAAAATACTAAATATAGTGGTCATTTTCTAATTCATTTTTGGGAGAACTTTTGTTCTTGTTTTGCCTTCACACCACAGTGGCATAAGACCATCAGTGTGTTCATGAGTGTTTGGAGCAATCCAAAGAGTCAAAACATGGGTGACACATAGCAACTCAGGTTGTTTTTCACAGCTTTTAGCTTTTATTACAAAAGGGAGAGCTTAAGATGCAGAACATCAAAAGCTACATTATACCAGCTTTCAGCCCGCAAATTTTATGAATTTAGAAAATAAAATAGCCTGCAGAGGGAAGTTTTAGTAAATGAACCAAATCTTCAATAAATCCATTAGATTTTGGCAGGGACATGTTCTGTCACACCTTGTCAATTCTTTGACTACTTTAATGTGTTGACCACTTACCTGATTGGTTGTTGAGTGTAAAGTTGTATTTCCCAGGAAGGAAACAGCAGTTTTTGGCTGCTCCCAGGCCAAGTTGGACAGATAGATCACTTCAGGCTTGCACAAGCCAGCTGAGAGATAATTAAGTCATACGAATGTGAGATTTTTTGGCTTCTCTTTCCTAGTTTTTCCTAGTCTCTTCTTGGAAGCAAAACCTATGGCTCTTGTCCCGTGTTCTTCCCTTAACTCTTTTTAACATTCCTTCCTGCTCCCTGTGGACAGGGCACAACTCCACCAAACAATACTAGCAAGGAGTCATCCATGAAGTCTTAGATTCCTATCCAGCACTATGCAAATATTTCTCTCAACCCTCTATTATCTCCAAATAACCTATGTATATATTATTTCCCTTTACAAACAAATTACTCCAGGAGAGGAATATATCTTATTTATCTTGAACCAAAGCACCCAATAGAGTAAATGAGGAATAAATGTACCTTGAACACAACTCTATGTTGTGAACTACCTTGCTCCCTACCTTGAACTAACTCTATGTTGTGAACTACCTTGCTCCTACAGTGAACTACCTTGCTCCTCTCCAAGAGAGATGGGGCATATCCTTCTCAGCTGACAAAGAGATTTCAAACCTAGGACTCATTTTTTCCCCAATTGCTGTTTTCCTGTACAGACACAGTCAGAGAGCAACGCATTAAGCATATGAGGCCACTTGGAGCTATCATAAGAGATTTTTGGGCAGTGGGACCATCATTTGGCTGTGGAGTCTTGGCTCTACACATTTTGTTCTCAGAGTCCCAGATGGTACCATGATTTCACATGCCCAGTGCCTGGCTAAATGATTTTGTCAAAACTCTGTATTAGGAAAGTAGAATGATACATTTTGGGTGAGACAAATGGTTTGGAGTCTATGCATAAGTAATCTGAACTTTTTAAAGAAATATTTTGTATCTTTCTATAAAAGACTAACATCAGATCAGTTTGTGCTTATATGTCCAGATCTAAATAACCAGAAAATTAAAAATATTAAGTATTTAAAACCCTTTTCAGATTTTTAGATAGACTTCTGACATCCATTTATGCATAATACATGCAGAAATGCATGTAAAATGTAAATTATGTTAGAGATGCTAAAATTTTTGAGGTTCTGATGTTAAGATGTTTCTAATAGTTAAGCTCGAATCTCAATATGTCTTTACTTTTAGTCTCATAGATAACACCATCTTCTAAGAAATTGTTTTAGAGTATTTCATTACAAGTTAATTCCCCTGTGAGTATTTAAAACAGTTTTCCTACCTAACTAAAGACTTGCCTTATTTTCTGTAAAAATAGTGTATTATTTGAAATAAAAGATGTTGGTTGTTTTCCAAAAAGAAAAAAATAGTATCAACTGTTTAGTTCAGATCTAAGCTATAATACAGCATTGTTCCTGCTTTGACTGCTGTTTTGATTTAAACAGAATCACTCCCGATTTAATGGCCAACAAATGTTAAATTTGGAGATAGAATTACATACATTGGATTAAATGCAGAATACAAATAAATACAGTATGCTGCTGTTTAAGGACTGCTGGTGCAATCTGCTGCCAATTCTTGAAATATTAAATCCAACTACTCCTTTACTAACTAATAATATAGGCTTGAGGTATACTGGAAAATAGGAGGTGATGTAGCTATTGAAATCAACAGAGTCAGGCACCCCGTCACTAATTTGGACTGGAAACTTGCCAAAGCATGTTTTATTTTATTTTTTCAGCTACTGTTAAAGCTGGCAGAATTAAAATGCACACATAGACACACACATACTCCACAAAGAGGCCCACAAGTGAATGGTAGTCAGTGGGTTAGAGAGTTTGGGATTTCAGTTTCTTCCTCATATGATCACTCTGAATTAATCTTTGCATCCACTCCTTAACCCTCACATCACTTAGACACAATGGAATAAGTTTTAAATATTTTATGTAATCTTTCTTTCTGGCTAAAGGCCAATATATAGTCTCAGGTTTTATATTGTTGTTTTACAGTTGGTAAGGTTCAATTTTAATGCTGAACATTTTAAAACCAGAGGAAACATTTATGGAAAGAGACTAGTTATAAAAAAATGTGTCCAGGTCTTTTCATTTATTTTGTTCTTAATAAGCCGGGCATAATAGATTCAAAGTGTGTTATCATCTTGGTGCTCTGTGGCACTTTGGTAAAATTTCACGAGAGCAGAAATTCTTGGCATTTCCTTGGACTTTTATTTCTATTATCTTCAATACTTTCAGATTTCAAAGAACAGTTTTGGTGCTAATTACCAGATTTTGACTTTTATGAAAACCCCACACCACATGTCCTGATTTTATAGTTGCATGTGGAATCTGAAATGTGGTTTTATCAAAATAAACTCACACTTTGGTATGTGGAATTTCACTTGTAAAGTAAAGATCATAATTTCAAAAACAAACATAATTTGCACTTGGTTTAGCTTGAAAAAATAAAACGCTTGGCTGTGATCAGGCGAAAAATGTTTTACTCAAGCACTGACTTTTCTTTGAAAAGCATCTCTGATTGGAGCCAAGTGATTGTAAACAATGACATCATCTAACCATGCACCTTAGCAGCCTCTTCTTTAATTGGAATTGAGAAAGAAAAGGTATTCCCTCCCCCTTAATTATTGCTTTCATTTCAGAAACCCACAGGTATATTCTAACATTTTCTGTTTGCTTGGGTCAAGATCAGAATTTGAAGGACCAGCTAGGAAAAGATGATTTTAAATAACTAAGTCAAAGAAATATAATGAAATACAAGGTGGTGGAAAGCAGACATATGCAGAAATCAGACACAGATTTCTATTTGAAATCTAGCTCTGGCCCTTACTTCTTCTTTGGCTTGAGCAAGTTACTTACTTTTCAATGTGCAACCTTCCTTGTGTGATCAATGGAAATAAAGAAAAAAATTTTGAAAATGAAATACAAAATAAGACATAGAATTTCTAATTAAGTGCCTGTATTTTAGTTTAGCAACTAAGAGCTTAGTTAAGTGGGCCATAGTATATACTGAGTGAAGCTATTGATGCTTAAAATGTCATTTTAAGTGAATAGAGAAGGAATATAAACAAATGCCACCCAAATATATATTTAGATTGTAAGCTAATCTATTCAATAATAATATGTGAAATTGAAGCTAGTTTGTATAATGAGAAAAATGTTACCTGCCATCCACATCATAAAGTCATTTGTTATCGCTATTCTGAAGGAATTAACTCTTGTGATCAAATAGGCCTATATAGCTCATAAGAGAAGATCATATGAGAAAAGTTCTTGTAAGAAAAACATATAAATTTTGTATTTATGTTCTAACTTTTAAGACACATGATGCACCCAAGGAGATCTCTGACAGTTGCACAGAGAGAAGAAAATGGTAGTGTCATGTTTTTGTCAGTGGTTTGGACACTTTTCCACTACTTAGCACCATAATGGTTTTATTTAATTTTAGTATTCATTAAAAGTGTTAATGAATTTCTTTTTTTTTTCTTTTTTTGGGTTACACCCAGCAATGCTCAGGGGTTTCTCCTGGCTCTGCACTCAGGAACTACTCCTGGTGGTGCATGAGGGACCAAATGGGATGTCGGGGATCGAACCCGGGCTGACATGGGCTGGCCGCATGCAAGGCAAATGCCCTACCCACTGGACTATCGCTCCAGCCCTAATGAATTTCTTTAAGACACAAATGATATAGTACAAGTAAAGTCTGAGCAAGATTCCTATGCTCAGTGTACATTCAAAAGATAGCTTGACTCTGAACATGAATATTTTTCTTTCTTTTTTATACCTTTCTTGGAGGCATAGACTTACCTTTTTTTGGTGGGGGGGTCACACTCAGCAATGCTTAGGGGTTACGCCTGGCTCTGCACTCAAGAATTACTCTTGGCAGTTCTGGGACTACATAGGATGCTGGGAATCGAACCCAAGGCTCACACCCTACTGGCTGTAGTATCGCTCCGGCCCCAATGTACTCACCTTCTGGAGGTAACACAAGAGGAATCGAATATATAACTGTATCACTGTATCACTGTCTTCCCGTTCATCATCGATTTGCTCTAGCAGGCACCAGTAACATCTCCATATGACCTGTCTCATGCAAGTAGAGCCCAAGGGCACCTGCTTGCTCCAGGAACATAAAGAGCCACAAACCATTCCATCAGGTCATGGGAATGAGGTCTATAGTTGTTACTGGTATCTGGCATATCAAATATGACACGGGTAGCTTGCCAGGCTCTGCCGTGTGGGTAGCATACTCTTGTAGTCATCTCAAAATCCAGCATTTATTGATGAACCCCGGCGGCCACTTGCGGCCACGCGAGCCGGGCTGTGATAGGCTGGTCTGCTGGGTGGAGTTCTGACAAGGAGGAAGTCCGGATATGGAAAATGGAGGTCCTCATGGAGTGGGGGGTTGTCTGACTTGTTGTGTGGGTTGGCGGGCCAGGGCTAGAGCCTGCAATTCCTCATTCCCCATAACCTCTCAAGTTTGATGCAAATATAATGATTGTTGAAGTGTACAAACGAGAAAGATCCTGAAAGGACCTGGTGTTAAAATACATTGAACCTAAGATTAAACCGCGGTGGCAGAGCCACCATTCACCTTCGCAGCTGTGGATCTGGAGTCTCTGTCTTGCGGCAGTTGGCTGTGGTGACTGGAGCTCAGGTCACACCCACTGAGCCCGGAGGCTGGGGACTGGGTGGAGGCCCCCAATCCTTGCTCCGAGTCCAGCAGGTGCAGCTGCCTGCATGGCAATCAGGTCCTAGGACCTATGTGGGACATGACCAGGTGCTGGCCAAGCCTTGTTTGAGATTATTTAAAGAGCTACCTTCCCCCTCAAAACAAATGATTAAGTGTTGAGTCATTGAATTATTTGAATGTGATCATCAACCTCCTGTTACTTTCTTTATCTTGGAAGTCCTAGAGCTATGTGAACATACGTAGCCATAGGCCTCTGGCCTTCATCATGAAAAACCTTTTTTATGAGTCTGTTGTTAAAATCTTTATCTTTATGAGATTTATCAAAGTGAGTAACCATCCTAGTACTGTATGAATCTCTTACTCCTGAATGATTTATAACAAAGAGGAGCTACTTTATTAAAAGATTCTTATGCTCCAGAGTCTCTTATGAATGCGAAGAGCTAAGAGTTGCCATTATTGCATTAGAAGAAATACATGTTTATTCATGAGAAATAAAGAAGTCATTAGAAATTTATCAATTAGGGAGCTCCTAATTCTTTAAAAAATTTTTCTGCTTTTCTATCTATTCCCTAATCATGTTAATTTATTCAACAAATTGTTCTGGAACATTGCAATGTCCTAGGCCTTGATAGAGCGTGAATAAACTAGCAGAGCGTCTGCCCTCAAAGAATTGTCAACATAGAACAAATGTAAAATTGAGCCCCACCTTGGCATCACTGAAACTTGTTTATAAAAAAGACTCACATCCAGAGAGTAGATGAGGCTTTGGGAGTAGATTACGATCTTGAGGCACAAAGAGCACATAGTTTGGAAAGTCCAAAATAGAAGTCAATGAGTGATCCACGATGTCAAGAGGTAGAGGGTAAAAGAATGTAGAAGGATGCAGGCATCATATCTCAGGTGAAGGCCCTCAAGCTCAGGATACCTGATTTAAAATAGAATTGAGTATAACAAGGTGTTTTTGCAGGTTATCATTTGTGACCAATGTTTCTGCAGGATATCATTTGGAGCAATGTTGGAGTCCAATGTTGCTCCAAGGGTTTACTCACATGTGCAGGGCAGGGGCCACGCTGGCTGGACTTGGAGGCGGAAATTTGGGCTCCTCCGCCCTTTCCTCCACCTCCATGCCAGCTATCCCGGAAGAGAGACCCATGCAGACCTACAGCTCTGTTGGTGCACGGCCACTCTGTGGCTGTGTGACATTTTTTGATAGTATTGATTTTAGGATCAAGTCCTTCCCAGGATCTTTCACATTTATACACTGTATACAGTTCTGGGCAGGTTCTAACTGATACCCATCATCCCAGTAAGCCTAGCAAGTAGCCAGAGCAACCCACACATCATGAGGTCAGTCATTCTCAACATCCAGACTCCATAGTTCCTCAGAGCTCCATTCAAGAGAAAACCTAATCTTTCCCTTTTAAGTTTCATCAGTAAGTGCTCGAGATGAAAGCATACTACTGAGAGTATACCACCTACATGGCAGAGCCTGGCGAGCTACCCATGTTTTATTTGATAGGCCAAAACTAGTAACAATTATGAACCTCAATTCCATGACCTGAAGATGGTTTGAGGCTCTTCCTATTCCTGGAGCAAGCAGATGCCCTTGGGCTACACTTGCTTGCGACAGAGCGTATGGAGATGTTACTGGTGCCCTCTCAAGCAATCAATGAACAACAGGAAGACAGTGAAACATTTGTGACCCCCTTGGTAATTTTATCAAAGGGATGAAATATTTCAAAGATATTTGTTTTTTGGATGGGGAATTGAACAACACCTGGCTATGCTCTGGGCTTACTCCTAGCTCTGTGCTCATGCGTCACACCCATGAAGCATTAGGGAACAGATGTGGTTCCAGGGATGAAACTTGACTAGGACACATGCAAAGCAAGTGTTCTACCCCTTGAGCTATTGTTCTAACCCCCTTACAAAGACACCTGAAGGAGTTGCACCTCATTTTCAATGTATGCCACAATTTTAAATCTGCATAATTGGGCTCTCTACAAAATTTTCAAAGGAGAGAAAATAGGGGGTCTCAAAATCTATAGTGAAATATTCATAATCATACTCCAGATGCCAATTTTTGTCTCCCTTTTCTTGCAAGATTTTGCTAGTAAAGTTTCATATATCTAAACACCATCAAATGTCTACTAAAGGTCTTAAACACACAGTTTTCCTCTACTTGACTATATATATATATAGTTTTCTACAACATTGGCAAATTTATCAGTGGCTTCAATGTCATCATGAGTCACTATCTGATGAGGGAGATGACAGACTGGAACAACATGGCAATAATAAAAGCATGTAGCACTTTGAATTCATTAGTATCATTTTTTGGCAAGCATATTCCCCTACTCTTTCTTATAATTGTATCTGGATAAAATTATGAGTTGTGATTATTTTAATCCACAGCCATGGGTGTAGATATCATTTTATTTGATTGCATGTTTGGAAGGATGGATGCATTTATAAAAGTCATCTAATGGCCTTTTAGAGCATCAATGTGTTTGATTCATTAATACATAATGGAATGTATATTGTAGGGAACTACTGAAACATATTTCTTTGGCTATAATTCAAGAATGCTTATACGATTGGAGAGGGTTATTTTTCCAGTAGAATAACGTTTAATAGTAATCAGATGTGCATTCTGGAAACACAAGGGTAGTAATGTTGTTGGAAATGATATTCAAATGTTTGCCTTAAATTCAGCCTGATGCTTTGGCTGGTGCATAACCACAATAATGTCAAGCATATATAGAAGAGTAAATCTTATTTTTCTCTTTTTACTTTCATTTGTTAATTAAAAACTTTTTAGTTGAACTATATCCTTTTTTCTTTTATTCCTCACTCTGATTTCCCTCCTTGTAATTTGGTGATAGATGCTTGGTCACAATATTCTTATGTGGCGGGATTCAACCTCTGGCTACAGTCCTCACATACTTGCCCGTTGATGTTCCCTGCGGGCATTGTCCTATTAGCTCTCATGCTTGCACACATGCTTGCTGGAGTCCCTCTCCTTTAGCTGCTTGTTCACATTCTCATTGTGGTGCCAACCAGTATCTTTTCATCTGAATTTTCTTGGATATGATTCCTTTCATTTGGAAATATGGTTTGGAACATATATAGCAGCCCTTTCTTTTTCTCCTGAATCTTGGTATAATGCCATAAGGTGTGGACACAAGATAACTCATTTCTCTAGTTCCTTGCAGAGAAGTTCTAACTGCAAATTTATAAATCATCATGATTTGCCTACTCTCTAGGTTATATTTGGGCTAAACAATGTGAGAAGGATGGATAAGATGCTTCCTTTTTTGGTCTGTTTAATAGGAAGTTCTTCCAGTCTCTGAATCAGTTGCCTCCAAGGGGACTCTTTAAGGGGAAAATGACAAGTCTCCCATTCTCTTGAGCCTGTTGTAGCAGCTTACATTAAGGAGTTTCTCTCTTTTGAAGGAGGGTGTTTGGTCCCCCCTAGCAGTGCTCAGAAGCTATTCCTGGCTCTGCACTCAAGAATTACTGCTGGCAGTACTCAGGGCACCATATGGGGATGCCATGGGTTGAACTGGGTTTGCAGCATACAAGGCAAACAGCGTTACACAGTCCTATGACTCCAACCCCAGGAGCTGCACTCTTGACTGCAGTGTTTGCCTATCTTTCAGCTGTGGTGTCACAGGCATGTGCTGTGTGCTTCAGAAGTCACGCCCAGCCATGGCACTAGGGCTCCTGAGGAGTGCAACTGCTGGCATCTGCATGGAGCAGCAGAGACCAAATGCACTACTTCCTTCTTGCAGAGCAATTTTACCTTGTATTTTACCTTCTTGGGGCACACTTTGGCATCTTACTCCTGAATCTGTGCTCAGGGGTCACCTCTGAGGATGCTTGGGGAGACCATATGTGGTGCCTGGGAATTTGAACCAGAGTTGGTGGAATGAGAGCAAATGCTGCATATTCCATGATATCTCTCAGTGTTTTGACAGGGACTTTTTTCCATGGAGTCATACTTGGGTCTCTTTGTCTGTCTTTTGAATTACACTTCTTCCCAGAGTCTGAGTGAGAGTTCTTAAACCCAGAATAAGTTTCCATAAAGGAATCCAATGAATAGCTGCTCATGACTCTAGTAACCTGAACCTTAGTGTTATTAGCATCACTGGTCTGTGTTGTCTTCACTTATGTCGCACATATTTCTATTTCTGTATCTGTTTTCTACTCTCATTTAAGGATTTTCCATCACATTTGGATTCCTTTTATTGATGTCAATGAAAGTTAAAAAATTACTGAATATTAAAAGCAATGTAGAAATCTAGTGGATGAATATGGAAATAATCCTACAAATCAGCATTTGTAGCAGCTTGTCTTGGTTTTTATTTTCTTTCAGAAAAAAGGTTCAAGAAGAAGTGTAGCCATCCAATTTTGAGATATCCATGTTATCTGAAGATTGCTTTTTTATTAGTAAAGGTTGGCAAACAGGAGACAGGCTTGCCTACACCCAGGGCTCTGCCCCGTGGGCCCTGGATGATTGATGGCCTGGCATAGAAAAAGGCTGGGCTTCCTGGGAAGAACCCAGAGCAATGGCAGAGCCTTGAAAGCTACCTGTGGTGTATTCGATATGCCAAAAACAGTAACAATAATGGATCTCATTCCCAATGAATGGAGACATTACTGGCGTCCACTCAAGCAAATTGATGAACAATGGGAAGACAAGTGATTATTATTTCTGTAGTGTGCTCGGATTTGGAATTTTATGTAATTTTAAATGTACCAGGGACTGTAGGCTAGTGGGTAAGTTGGTGAGCCATATATCTTCATTTGGCTAGAGGATGTGGATAAAAGATATACTGGACGGTAGAGAGACTGTGAGGTTTTGGAAACATAAGTGGGAGAGAATATATTGCACTGGAAACACTAGTGAAGGATGAAAAATCAGTGATTCTTGTCATTTCTACTTCTCAATGTGTTCTGTCTCCTTCCATACCACCTCACTGCCATTGTTTCAGTTCTTATATATTTTATCAGTTTTATAATTGCTCTTGCTTCCTCCAGTGTTAAATTAATTTTATATGCCCTGCACTCTTCTTCCAGAGTGATCATTCAGGATAAAACCGATATAAATTAGGGATGTGTTTATATTCCTTCTAGACTTGGTTCTGATTACTTTCCCAGACTTGCTCTTACATTCTAAGCTTCTAGGATACTTATTTGAAGTTTGATTAAACTAAGAATTTCTCTCTTCCAATCTCTTGCAAATACCTTTACTTAAAGATATGACTTAAGCTTTAGGACTTGGCTTTGACATTTCTTCCTTGAAGAAAGCATCCCTTATAAATATATACCAGTGTTCTACTAATTGTGGAAATGATAATGCAAGACTAGAACTGAGCGTTGAATGTACACAAAGGGATTTACTTGATAATCCCTAAATATCTGCAGGGCAAGCCACGATGTGTAAGAGAAGGGAGAGAGAGAGAGGGAGGAGGTAGAGAAAGAAGAGGGAGAGAGAGAGAAAGAGAGAGAGAAGAGAGAGAAAAAGGAAAAGGAAAAGTACCTGCTATAGAGGCCGGCTGGAGGAGGAGAGAAGGAATTTGGGGACACGGGTGGTGGAAATACAGCACTGCTAGAGGGACAGGTGCTGGAACACTGTATGACTGAAACCCAATCATGAACGTCTTTGTGATTGTATATCTCACGGTGGTATAATAAAAATTTAAAACAACAAAGAAAGCATCCCTGACAACTCCCCATAATGCCAACAATAGCTCTGTACCAATCTTATTGGAGTTTTGTTAACTTCCTTTAATTATCTATTCTTTCACATCACCAGATTCGGCCTCCTGAAGAGTGAGACGTTGCCATTTTGTTCATTTAAATGTTTCACGGGACCTGCCATTATTGGGGTCTTTAACCAGCTGAATCTTCTGAGATTATACTCCATGAATGGATAGATCCTGTGTGTGAATGCAGTTTGGGATGTGATTTTTGTCTCTTGAACCTTCTGGGACCCCCCAGTACAGTATGCCTAGTGAAAGGAGAGTCTGTAGACTTGCTCACACACAAACATGCTGCATGTTTGAGTTACATCTTGGCCATTTCACCTGTGACATACTCCAGCCCTTCTATGTGAAAGTAGCTGGGTACCCCTACCACCTTTTCACATCTGTGGCCATCCCAAAGGTTTCCTAGGATCTGTGATAACACGTTCGTGTTGCTGAGTTGCTGCATGCAAGATTTAGAATTTGATGCTGCTCCTACCTATAAATGCTGCTAGGCCAACCACAACAGTGTCTCACCCTCCACCTCACAGGCTGCAGAAGCTCACATCAGTGTGAGAAAGTTCCAGCTATCATCTTCTACCAGAGCCAGTTGATAATCAGAGTCAAAAGCCTCTGATGCGTCTGTCTTGCGTGCCGGATACACTTTGTGAGAAGTATCCCTCCAGTTTTTTGATAAAACTAACATCAGTGTTTACCTATAAACAGACGCAGAAGTCACTGCTGACTCTCCTCTGCTTTGTATACAATCCTATTATATAAAGAGCTCAAGCAGCATGTCTGTCTGCCTAGATGTGTGTGTTCTCCTCCTCCAGCTGCCAACCACCTAAATTATTCAGCAAGTCCTGATCATGCCAAGTTTTTAGTCAACAATGGAGATCCTGCCAAAGAGCTAATAATGTAAAAAAAAGCAATGTTTGTGACAATTAACAGAGCCTGCAGCCTGCAACACGCGTTGGACTCATTTGTAAAGGAAAATTCAAATGATATGCTTCATTATAAATGGTCCCATGCAACACATTGCTAATCAACCAAAGCAGCTTCTTCTTCTGCCCCACCCCACCCCCATGTACACACACACACACACACACACACACAACACACATGCTGCTTCTTTCCTCACCAATAAACCCAAATGGTAGCTCTGTGTCAAGACTCTTGGCCACTGCTTGCTGTCGCTGTAAATGTGGGCTGGTTATCTATCAGTATTCTAATCAGCTCAGATCAAACTGAATAATTAGCTCTAACGTGGATGAATAGAGGCACCAGCCTCTTATCTTGTCTATTAATAATCACAAGTATAACTTCACAGCCAAATCAAGAGGTATGTTACTGTTCCCCTGAGAGCCTGTTGGGGTAAACCCCCTGCGACTATAGCAATCTAAGTAGTGCAGATGGGACAGGGAGCTATAATGATGACCTGACAGCTGCCAAATCAGCGATTCCTCTCCCACTCTTGGCAGAGAGAGAGAAAATGAGATTGATTGGGGAAGTGGGGCTGATTCTTCATGCTAAATAACTATTATTTCTCAAATAATGATGGGGATAAAAGGAGAGGGAAAAGGAGAAAAAGAGGGCAGAAGGCTCTTGCTGGATTTCTAGTCAAATTTCAGTATCCTAAAACTCCACAGCCCACCCTGCTCAGGAACACACAGCTCATAAATAGCACAAGGACACTATGGGGTGATAGAAAGTCACTCTCATTCTAGCTCTCTCTACATGTGTGTATGCACATACACACATATATATGATATACATACATACATATGCATACACATATATGCATATACATAATATATATGATATGTATTACACATTATATATATGACCACTCTGACTTTTGGGCCACACTCAGCAGAGTTAAGAGGCTCTTAACTGAGGTGTTGCTCCAGGTGGAGGCCAAGAGATTATGAGGTGTCAGGGATCAAACCCAGACCTCCTGCATGTAAGGGTTATGCTCAGTTTGTTTAGCTAGTTTTTTATGCCAAAGACATATCTTATTTATTTATTGCTTATTTTTTTTTTTTTTTTTAAATATTTTATTATACCACCATTAGATATACAAGATGTTCACGTTTGAGTTTTGGTTCTACAGTGTTCCAACACCACACCTATCCCTCCAGCCCTGCCCATCTCCCATCACCAATGTCCCCACCTCCCTCCCCCTTTCCCCAGCCTGCCTCCATGGCAGGTTCTTTATCTCCTTTCTCTCTCTCTCTCTCTCTCTCCTTCTTGCTTTCTTTGCTTACACATTGTAGATTGTAATATATTCTAGAACATGATTGGTTAAACTAGTTTGATGTACTGGGTCGTGGACCATGAAAATGGCGGCTATTATGGTGAGCGAGTCTCATCCTGCTGCTTCTGAGGCCCTACAGAGGTGATGGGCCAACACTCAAAACCCATCTCTTGCCTCCTGAGAGCCTCATGGTCAGCTGAGCTAGGTGAGAGTTAGATGGCAGCTCTCCCCCTTGCTTCTGAGTCTATGCATCATGGCCAAGAGCCCTGAGGCAGTTCATGGCGGGGCCACCAAGCCTCTGGGATAGGTCAGAGAGGGGAATGGGGACCCCAGCACCATCTCCAGGAACACCCGGTGACTTCTGCATCCAAGTGCTGCCTACCTGGGCTCAAATTTGGCTGCTCTGAGTTGGTCTTGAGATCAGCATCTTTCTTGCATGGGTTCTGATGAGCTGTGGGGTTCAGACCGCAAAGATGGCTATTATGGTGAGTGAGTTTCATCCTGTGGCTTCTGAGGCCCTAGAGAGGTGATGGGCCAACACACAAAACCCATCTTGCCTCCTGGGAGCCGCCTGGTCAGCTGAGCAGGGGAGAGTCAGATGGCAGCTCCCCCTGTGCTTCTGAGTCTTGGCATCATGGCTGAGTGCCCCACAACAGTTTGTGGGCAGGGCCAGCAGGCCTCTGGGATGGTTCAGAGAGGGGAAGGACTACCCCAGCTCCATCTCCAGGAACACCTGGTGACTTCCACCTCCAAGAGCTGCCTACCTGGGCTCGAACTTATAGCCATGAGGGGTAGCAGAGCCCTGGGGGTGTAGACAAGCCTATCTCCTGTCTGACACCTACAACGGGCACTGCAGCCACATCTGCAACACCTTGAGGGGCAGGTGTTTAATTTTAAATTGCATCACTAGAGTTTATTTTCTCTGTAGGGTTATCTATAAAAGCAAATATATATATATATATAACATATATATGTATATATATATGTATGTATATATATGTGTGTTATATACATAGTTCTTGGAGGTGGAAGCAAAGTCTCTTCCTGACTCAGTGCTCAGGGATTACTCATATAGCAGTTTTCAGGGTATCATGTGGCACCAGGGATAAACTCGGGGCTCTCACATGCAAAGCCTGCTCTCCACCCATTTGAACCAGCTCTTTGACTGCAACATGTGATTTTTTTTCATGGAGTTTATATGCACCAGATTAAGGATGCCTGGTATAGAAGCTCAACTACAAAGACATCAAGAATAAAAGTGGGGGGTGGAGCAATGTCCAGTAGGTAGGGCTGTGACCTTGCACACAGCTGACCTGGGTTCAATCTTGTTATCCCATATGGTCCCCAAGCACTTCCAGGAGTAATTCCTGAGTGCAGAGCCAGAAGTAACCACTGAGCATCACTCGGTGTGACCCAAAAAAGACCAAAAAGGAATAAAATCAGGGACTAAACAGTTTCCATAGAGATATCTTGCTTCATATAGAATTGCTAAGTCAGCATTTTTAAGTGGGAATGGAACAAAGTCTTACCTTCCTTTTCTGCTATTTTATTGATGCTTCTCCTGATTAACTATATTTTATCTTCTGTATTTATTTTTATTATAGTGTAGGCAATGTGGTTGTTATACTGCTAACATTTGTGATTTTTGATCTACAAGGTCAAGGCATTTTTGCCACCTCCAAAATGCCCATGTCTTACCTGCAGTGTTCCTAAGTTACCTCTTGGTCCTCTCTTCTAGCCTGCTCCTCATTCCCACACAGTTTATTAGTCTTGGGTTTTGGTTTCCTAGATTGGTTGAAACCAGGAGATGCAGCTCGGTTGCTTCAAACTCTCATAGTTACTGCTTTGAACCCTCAGAAAAGTTAAAAGGGATGATTGATACCAGAATGGACATTTTTTTTTATCAAACTGGATGGCTATAAGTGCCCATCATTTGGAGCTCTCATTACAGTTAGGATTTCCTTTCTAGGGGCTAACTCATGGCTCAGAGCAGTAATATCTCCCTAATGGGAGAAGGGAGTGGGGAAAGAGGACTGAGGAGGCCATAAATATTTGCTGGTGCACAGATCTAATTTTGGCTGCAGGAAGATGGTTTTCCCATTGCCTTTCCAAGAACCAAGTTGTATAAGCTATAAAATATAACCAGAATTTCCCTTCATGCATATACATACCAAACACAGACATGGTTATCTCCATGGTTAGCACCCACAATTTGACATA
Organism: Cryptotis parvus; assembly: GCA_021461705.1. Taxonomy (NCBI): domain Eukaryota; kingdom Metazoa; phylum Chordata; class Mammalia; order Eulipotyphla; family Soricidae; genus Cryptotis; species Cryptotis parvus. Next base: position 59,744 of record JAJIBD010007712.1, on the reverse strand, counting down.
ACTTTTATTTTGAGCTGATAGAAAAAGTTGCATGTATATAAAGTTTACTACTTCTCTTCCTTCTAAAAACCATTTAAGCCATAGGATTTATTTTTTTCCTGCATATACTGTCCATGAACTAATTAACACAAATATTAAAGGGTTCTTTCTGTGAATGTGTTACATTGGAGCCTAGAAATTTAGGAAATCTGCAAATCTTACTGAGTAGATAAGAACTGATAAGAAAGTAGATAAGAATTGAACAGGGATAAAATGATTGCACCACTGCCATGGGGTGGAGGGTATAAAATTGAATGCAACAACCTACATTTCACTGAGAGATCAGACCATGTCAACTTTTCTCTACTATAAAAGCAAAGGTGACCTGTTGCATTTGTAAATGAGCTTATCTTTTTAAAAAATATCTTTTTTAAAAATCTTCTAAAAATACATTTTCAAAGTATTGATGCTTATATGAAATAACTCTGATTTCAAAGTATGTGACAAACCAGCCGCTAAAAAGAAGGCAAGATGATTGCTAGCTCTCAAAAGAAAGAAATATTTGAATTTTATTTTATTTTATTTTGCTCTTGTGAATAGCAGTGTAACTTCTTCATAATCAGTCATGGAGTAGCTTCATTCTATTTATCAGGATAATGGAAGTCTCAAAATTTCTTCTTTCAGGGTAAGGCAGCTGGCAAGATGGGAAGTGAGCAACGTTTTCTTGTTCTTTTGTGAATTTTATAGAGATAGTAACTTGGCACAGACCCATGTTTCCAACATCTTACCCCTAAGGAGCTAGTTAGTGTAAAAAAAAGAAAAAGAAAGAGGGAAAAACCCACTTGGGCAAATGCAAGCACCAATTCCCTCCGCAAAAAACAAGAGAAGGGGAAAGTAATCCATTTTTTATGGTATATTACCTACAAGTGCAGACAGGACTTTAGTAATCACGCTTTTGTTGCACACAGACTGTAAAATATTTATGGAGACAATGTGATTTGGGTCAAGACATTAAATAAAGTAAAAGTTGCTTTATTCAATATGTGATGAACAGTATCCATATTAAAAACCACTGGGAAAAGTGTTCAAATGAAAAAATATGCTTAAAACAAATTCATCTGTTCAATGTTCATAAATGTTTTAAGAAATGCAGACAAACAAGTCTTGAAATCCATATTTACTGTACACAGTTGAAAACTAATAGTATTTATTTAATCCAGAGGGGGAAGTGACTCAAAAAATTTGGCTTTTAATGATCAACAGGAAATACTTTTCCTGAGAAATTACCGAAGTGTTTGTTGTCAACTATGCTACAATAGGGTTATCACTCTTCTCTTGGCAAATTGCTAATGCCATTAGACTAATATTGATTTACAAAGGAAAGATTTCTTCCAGACTTGCAGAAATCTTCAGTTTTGACTAAAAATACTGTCTCGATGGGAGGAATGTGTGTGTGTGTGAAGCATGCAAAGCTGAGTGTTTACTTGAGACTTGGATATTGCTCAATGGTTATTTGCGGCAAATTAAGTAACGCATTTGTGTAAGGACATTATCTGGTGGTAAGGCCAAGCTGTGAGGTCTTGTTCTAATGGGTCATTCTCTCATGCATGTTCAGGATTTTTAGATAAAACTAGATAATTTAAACAAAAGCAATGCACAGCTACCCAGTATTACTGCCTTTATGAATGTGGGAAGGGGAAAATCTGACCTCTGGTGTCTCCTTCCTCCGTCACCCAGTGAAACTAAGGTCAAGTTGATTGTGACAGTTTCCTCACTCACTCATTCAACGTTGACTCCTTATTTATAAATTCCCTCCCTGAGAAAGCACAGACTTACCTCTCTCCACCAAAGCCACATGAGTGCAAATCTCAATCAAGGCTTCAGCTTGATGTGCTTTGTTCATAGAGTGGTTGTTGTTTGTTTTAGTCATGAAAAATTTGACTTTTTAGGTAAGTTTGAGTGAAGCATCTAGAAATAATGCTAGTTATAATAGCCACATTTAGTGAAAGTCAATAATGTAGTAAATATTGGGCCTATGCTATTAACCAGCTATTTTGCCCTTTCCCCCACACACCCCTTCCTTCCTCCCAAACTCCCTCACTTCCTTTTTCCTTTTGATTTTTGTTATTTGGAGTCACAACTGCATGTGGTTCATCAATAAATGCTGGATTTGAGATGACTACAAGTGTATGCTACCCGCAGGGCAGGGCCTGGCAAGCTACCCGTGTTGTATTTGATATGCCAAATACCAGTAACAATTATAGACCTCATTCCCATGACCTGATGGAATAGTTTGAGGCTCTTTATGTTCCTGGAGCAAGCAGATGCCCTTGGGCTCTACTAGCATGAGACAGGACATATGGAGATGTTACTGGTGCCCGCTCGAGCCAATCGATGATGAACGGGAAGACAGTGATGCAGTGATACAGTGATACCTGCATGTGCTTTGTGTTTACTCCTGATGGGGCTCAGGGTATCATGTACTAAACCTGGGTCAGCCACAGGCAAGTCAGGCACTCTATCTGCTGTTTTATCTCTTCAACCCCCTTCCAATTTTGGCTCCACTTCTTCCTCCCTCCTTCATCTGTCATTGTTTCTGTCTCTGTCTCTCTCCCTCTCTCTCTCTTCTTCCTTTCTAATATGCCAGGAATCAAGCACAGATAGCCATGTGCTCTACTTCTGAGCCATATTAGGATTCTTTAAGTTATCAAAGTGGTTCAAATGAATTTCAGCTGGATAAATCATAACATTTTATATTGCAGTATGATAGAGGAATGTTATGTTTATTTTGCTCTTTATGGACACAGAGTTTTGTGGTCCATTGCAAACTAACAATAGATATAATATCTTTGTGAGAAGGTTTTATTGAAGGCAGAGAAGCCTGCAGAATATATGAAAAGAATTAAAATCATTACAGCTCAAATGAAGTCTAAATGTTAAGTGCTGATAGTTGTCGCTTTGTGGTACATTTCCTAAATATCCAAATAATGCTTAGACAATAATATAGACAAGGAGAACACCATACAAATCTGAGATTGGAGCATAAACTCTTAAAAGAAAGAAGGTTTTTCTTTTTTTTTGTACAAACTATTTACAGCCCCAAATCCTTCATTTGCTTGTAGATTTTCCAGACCCATTGGAAAAGACAAAATAAAAATAAGATAAAATATTTAACTTTTTGGCAGATTCTTCTAATCCAGGGGTTGGCAAAATATGGTTCATAGACCAAATTCAGCTTGACACCTGCTTATGTAAGCCAGCCTGGGTGATAAATGTAGGATAAATGTGGGAAAATCTGAAAAAAATAGTTCACACATGAGAAACTGAATAAAATCCAAAATTTAATGTCCATAATTAAGGACTTATGGTTATTCATTTTTATCTTTTTTTATGGTTGTTTTGGCTATGGCAACATAGTTGACTTGTGACAACAGTGAATGTATAACCTGAAAAGTTAAAATATTTACTATCTGATCCTTCTTGGAAGATTGGTTGACTTTTATATATCCTATTATAGCCCAATTAAGCTGTAGGCTAGTTACTAACTTGTACTAAGTCCAACTAGTTGTTTGAGATTTCTAGTCAATGTGATACTTCTAGTTACGAACAGTGGTGGGTTTAATATTTACTCAGCTTGCAAGCTAATAATGTGTTCGTTTAATAAATTTCATGAATGCTGATAGAAGACATCATGTCCTGGGCAGGGTACACAAAATAATTATTACTCATAACATTAGTAGTAACTGAAAGATCAGTCTTTACAGGCTAGTTCCACAGATCTCAGAGGGTTGGATATTTCTGCAAACATAGTGGATTCCAAGGCAGATAAAGAGCACAAAGCTCAAAGAACTGGAAACGTTCACAATTGACCCTAAGTGTGCCTGCATTCTATTTTACAGGACACAGTTGACTTTAAAGGCTGTTATATCAATTTCTAAAGCTCTACATACCATCTCGGCTCGCGCCGGGCCTAGCTGACCATGGAACCCCGAGGAGGACAGATGGGTTTTGGGAGTGGGCCCGTCGCCTCTGGGGGGTCCCGGAAGCAGCCGGATGAGACTCACCCATCACACTAGCCACCATTTTTGCTGTCCGACGCTGCAAAACTGCCTCACGACCAGATCAACAGAGCAAAGCCAGTTCGAGGCCCAGGTCGCGCGGCCACTTGCGCCACGTGGTCCACTAAAATAGTGAAACAGTAATGTCTTTTAATGCACTGCATTCCACGAAGAGCAGGAAAGTTTGTTGGGAGGGAGATATAAAGAGGAAAGAAATGTCATCAGAACCCGCCAAGTGGTTGAGGTGCGGGAGGGGGAGGGAGGTTGGGACATTGGTGATGGGAGATGGGTTTGGGCCGAGGGTGCGTGTTGGAACACTGTAGAACCAAAACTCTACATGAGCATCTTTCAATTAAAAAAAAAAAGGGTGGAATCTACCACAAACATGTGGGAATTAGTGGTTAGGTAATACAGAGAAGGGAACAGTGTGCTAATATTTGTCAAAAGTGATAATACCAGCCTAGAACTGAGCATTGAATATAGGAAAACAGATATACATAATGATCTCTAAATGTATGTATTGCAACCCACAATGTGTAAGAGAAGAGAGAAAGAGAGAGAGAGAAGAGATACAGAACTTGCCATAGAGGCAGGCTAGGGAGGGGGAGGAAGTGGGGACATTGGTTTTGGGAAATGGGCACTGGTGGAGGGATGGGTGCTGGAACACTGTATGACGGAAACCCAAACATGAACATCTTTGTAACTGTATATCACATGGTGGTGTAATAAAATATTAAAAAAAATAAAAAATAAAAAAAAATAAAATTAAAAAAAAGAAATTAAGAAAACAGAAAAAAAAAAGCTCTACATACCACAAATGTCACTGAATACAAAGAAACAAAGGGAAGTGAGTGTTAAGATATCAGGAAACAAAAGAGAGCTATTCAGAATCCTTTTTGTTGCCTTTAGCAATGACACCTAATAAGCTGTTTAGGAAAATAACTTAAAAACTCAGGGATAAGCAGTTAGCTCAAAAGAGGGGTGAGCATGCTTTGTATGCAGGCATTCGGGAACACGACATGCTTCCCTGAGCACCATGGCCCCTAAACCAAGAAAGATCGCAGCCCCATCCTGAGCATTTGCCTTGCTTATGTGCTGTGTGAGCTAGGGTTCAACCCTGCCACTGCAGGGAAAGAAATGCTGTCAGACAAATGTCAACAGTGCAAATGCCTTTCATGCCCCGCCCCATCATTGTTTAAAAGTCCTTTAGAAAGGTAAACTGAAGAGAGAACTGGAGGTTTACATTAGTCCTGAATTATCTATCCACTCTATCATTAGATTTTGTGAACAAAAGTTAACTAGTCAATACAATGTAGTAAAACGAAAATTGCAGTTGGTTCATACCACTGGATTCAGAAATGGTTCAGACCATCATCTCCAAAGCAGAAACATATTATTAGCTCATTCACCCAGCACCTTGCAAAGGCACTAAACCTCAGCTCCATTGGACTCTGTGACCAGAGGTCAGATAGGCGGAGACAACTTCATGGTCAGAAGTTTATTAGAACGGTCCTCAGAGGTAAAAGCATAACCCCTCACCAACACATGCATCCTTCCTTCTACCAGTTTCTGGTTTGAAGGTAAAAACAGTCTTGAACCCAGAGGTGTAAATGCTATTTAGCTTTTGACAACTAAAGCAACTCCAAGGATCCAAGTTCATTTAAAGGAAGTAATTGTTATTTCCTAAGTATGTTGCAACATAATAATTTAAGGCATAACAGAAGGTGACTTTGTTAAAGACACTTCTGCTTGTTTTCTAGGGAGCAGTTCTTCCTGGACGGGCCAATGACCCACTACGTTTGGTGTTCTCTTCCTCCGGATTGTCCTGAGACTTGTAAAGACTGAGTGTTTTAGAATTTGCTTTTCTTTGGGTGTTTTTGGTTTTAGTATTGATTTTGGCCACTCCAGTACTGCTCAGGCAGGGCTTACTTCTTCCAAGTGTTCAGGGTCACTACTGTCAGGCTGAGGAATTATATGGAGTTCCAGAGACTGAAAGGGGGTGTGGGAAGCCTAAGACAAGCACCTTACCCTGCGCTGTCCCTCTGGCTCAAGACTTTTCCCTTCCCGCCTCCTCTCCTCCTCTCTCCCCTCTCTTCCCCTTTCAGTGCTCAGGGATCAGTCCTGGTGGAATCCGATGCACACAAGGCAAATGCTCTACTACTGAACTTTTCTCCAGCCATAGGATTTTCTTTTCTTAAACACCAAAAGGCTATAATCCCAAGCTCTTGTATTTTATTTAAGAGTTTTTGTTTACTTACATAAACAAAAACCAAATATACATACATGTGTATTTTGGGGCTGGATATTCTTTGTGGGTTATTGCTCAAAGTAAGTCATTTATTGAGAGGTTAATCATAAACAATATGTTACTCAAACATTATTTATTTCATTTTCTACATTTTGGTAGATTTACCATTTGTTTACAATAGTATAAAATTTCAGGGGTTTGCTTTATATCCTCTATGTATGTATATATGTATGTATATACTATGTAAACACACACATATACACACTATATATGTCATGTACATATAACTGTATCACTGTCTTCCCATTGTTCATTGATTTGCTTGAGTGGGCACTAGTAACATCTCCGTAAGTCTTGTCACAAGCAAGTGTAACCCAGGGGCATCTGCTTGTTCCAGGGACAGAAAGAGCCCCAAACCATTCTTAAGGTCATAGAATTGAGATCCATAATTGTTACTAGTTTTTGGCATAAAAAAGTAAATAAAACACGGGTAGCTTGCCAGGCTCTGCCATATAGGTGGTAGTCTCAGTAGAAGGCTCTCATCTTGAGCATTTACTGATGAAACTTAAAGGGTTTCTCAAAGTAAGTCATTTATTGAGAAGTTAACCATACCTGATTAACCTGAAAGATCAGGTTTTCTCTTGGATAGAGAGCTCTGAGGAACTATGGAGTCTGGATGTTGAGAATGACTGACTGCATGAAGTGCGGGTTGTTCTGGCGCTTGCTAGGCTTATTGGTATCAGTTAGAACCTGTCTAGAACTGTATAAAATGTATAATTGTGAAAGATCTTGGGAAGGACCTTGTCCTAAAATTAATATTCTCTAAGAATATCGCATGGCAGTGAAGCAGCTATGCACCAAGGGAGCTGTGGGTCTGGCGTGGGTGGGTCTCTCTCTTCCGCTGGAAACTGGCGTGGAGGCGGAGGAAAGGGCAGGGGCCCAATTCTCCACTCCTAGTCCGGTCAGCATGGTCTCTCACCCGCACATGAGGGCAAACCCTTGGAGCAATGTTGGATTTGGCCAGGGATGGCCGAGCCCCTACCGGGAGGTCAGCTCATGGGTTGCTTCCAAGTGGGGCCGCTGAGCAGTGCAGCTGTGGGTCTGAAGTGGATGGGTCTGGATCTCTTCCGGGAGTCTGGCATGGGTGGGTCTCTCTCTCTCTCTCTCTCTCTCTCTCTCTCTCTCTCTCTCTCTTCTCCACTCTTGAGTCTGGCCTGCGTGGTCTCTCCCCGCACATGAAAGCAAACCCTTGGAGCAATGTTGGTATGGGACTGGCCAAGCCCCATACTAGGTGGTCAGCTCCATGGGTTGCTTCCACGTGGGGCCAGCCAAGCAACACAGCTGTGGGCCTGAAGTGGATGGGTCTGGATCTCTTCCAGGGCTGCAGATTAGCTTGTGATATACATATATGTACTATATATATTATACATCATGTACTATATGTATATATACTGTATATGCCATGTACACACACACACACATACACACACTCACACCAAAGTTTCAACCATTTTTCCACCAGAAAGTCTCCTAGCTATTCTTTTTACCTGCCCTGCTTTCTCCTTGGTAAGTAGTTTTATTTTTTTAAATTTATTGCTATCATTTTTTTTGCTTTTTGGGTTATACCCTGACATGCTCAGGGGTTATTCCTGTTATCCTAACCCTGCACTCAGGAATTACTCCCTCCTGGCAGTGCTCGGGGGACCATATGGAATCCGGGGTTGAACGCAAAGTTGACCGCATGCAAGACAAATGCCTACTTGCTATGCTTTTGCTCAGTCCCCAAGTAGTTTTAATCAACATGGAGTTGTTTTTTCTTTTCTTTTTTTTAGTAGTTAATTTTCTTATTTATATTCCACATCTGAGTGATACCACCTGGCAATCTTCACTTCTTTATTTTATTCAGCATAGTCACCGTTTTCGTCCCAAAGGCACTATTTTGTCTTTCTTTGGGGGGTGGGCCATCCCCTACTGTTTGAGGGCTTCTTTTAGGTAATTCCCAGAGTTCCCTGAAGCCATGCTTAACTGTGTTTCTGTGTACAGAGCAGGTACATTTTTCTCTTCTTTAGTGTCAGAACAGTATTCCACAGTTTTTTTAGCTAGTGACTTGTCAATGGAAATTTTGGTTGATTCCATATTGTATCACATTTGAATAATGCTGCAAATGAACATAGTAGTACTAATCACTAGATCACTAGATCACTAGACATCCCATTGTTCATCGATTTCCTCGAGCAGGCACCAGTAACACTTTCATTTGACCCCATTACATGCCAATGTAGCCCAATGGCATAATATCTTTCTTAAATTAGTGAGTTCATATCCTTCAGATGCTAGGCCTATAAAATTACCATTTTTAAAAAAGGAATCACTGTAACATTTTCTGTACAATGATACCAATCCAAACAACAGTGTACCAAGATTTCATTGTCTCCACATTTTTACCCGTGTGTGTCTTTCCAATGTCTTTGATATATGCTATTCCCTCCAGTGTGAGCTAATATCTTATTGCTGTTTTAGTTTGCATTTTCCTGATCCAGAGACCCGCCCTTCAGAGGAGAGTATTTCAAGTGCAGGAATACTTGAGCCTAAGACACAGGTACACCCGGCAGAGCAGAAACCAGCTTTCCGCTTGCACGGCCACTGTGCGGCCGCGCAATTTACCTCCAAATTACCATAATTATTCTACCCACCCCCTCTGAGAGAGCCCCACAAAGTAATGAGAATATAGTGCCCGCATGGCAGAGCCTGGCAAGCTGTCTGATGCATGTTCAATATGCCAAATCCAGTAACAGAAATGTTTATTTTCCTGACCCCGAAAGAGCCCTTAATATGGCAGCAGTAAGAAAGGCAAACAAGCAGTGCCTGATAAAATTTCATGGCCATCCTAGGCTGCCAAAACAAAAGAAGGACTAAAATGACTGCCTGTACTTTCAATGCATGTATGCTGACATCGGAAGCATATATTGAGGATCTGATGGTGCAAGCGCAAAAGATCAAGTACGACATCATTGGTCTGACTGAGACAAGGAGGCGTCAGTTGCATCATGCTGTATTTGACACTGGAGAAGAATCATTCCTTGGAACATGCGACGAAAGAGGCGTTGGTGGCGTTGGTGTCCTTGTCAACACGAACATGGCCGTAAACATTGATTCATTTGAATGCCTAACAAACCGAATAGGACGATTACACTTGAAGAGATGTGGCCCACTGCCAGCAATTTCTATCTTCATTGTCTACGCACCAACATCCACATACAAAGAAGATGAAATTGAGAAATTCTACACGGAATTGGAGGAGTTCTATAAAAAAGATCACACCTTCTACAAGATCATAGTCGGTGATTTTAATGCCAAGATAGGACCAAGAAGATCGGCTAAAGAACTCCACATAGGGACCCATGGCCTAGAATGGAACGAACAGGGTGAGAGACTATCTGAGTTCATCATGTCCACCAAGACCATTCATGGGAACTCACAGTTCCAGAAAGCTGAAGCAAAACGTTGGACATGGGAATCTCCTGGCGGACAGTTCCACAATGAAATTGACCACATTATCTTCAATCGACGGTTTTGTCTGACCAATGTTGCTGTCGTCCCCAAATTCCAAGCAGGATCGGACCACCGTCTCCTTCGTGCAAAATTCTACTTCCGCAACAGGGAGAAAAGGCTGCAAAGTTTAAGAAGAGAACTCCCAGAACGACCATCAACTGGGAACTCTTTGGCACCATTGCAGCAACATGGGAAGATACCATCATTGATGACATTGATGAAGAATACAACCAACTGGTTCAGCACCTCCATGATTGTGCGAAGAATGCAGAGAGAGAGAAAAGACAAAAAAGATTGCCTGTCTTCAGAAACTCTTGAGCTCATTCACCAATGTGGCAAGGCACGAGCCTCAGTAGACCAAATGCTAATGTCCAAGCTTGCTAAATGGTGCAGAGAAGCGATAAAAGAAGACCTCAAAGAGAGAAGAGCAGAAATACTGGAAGATGCAGCAGAAGCCAGGAAAAGCATTCACACTGCCCGCCTGTCCTTTGCCAACTATAAGACCAAGATGACTGCCCTCCGATGCCCTGATGGATCTATCACATCTTCCAGAAAGGCAATGGAGAAGATTATCCAGGACTTCTACTCAAATCTCTTTGATAGCCACATCCACCTGCCCACATACCAAATTCCACAGGATGGATATGTCATTCCCAAAGTTCTCCCTTCTGAAATCCGACATGCCATCTCATCGGTAAAGAAGGGAACAGCACCAGGCCCAGACAAAGTCAGACCCGAACACCTGAAGAATCTGCCGTCGGTACTCATCAATACACTAGCTCAGCTCTTCACACGCTACCTGTCCGAATGCAAGGTGCCCTCCCAATGGAAAACCAGCAGGACAGTTCTACTGTTCAAGAAGGGAGACATTCACGACATCGGCAACTATCGCCCCATCTGCCTGTTGTCCGTCATCTACAAGCTGTTTACACGAGTCATCCTGAACAGGATTGGCAGAACACTAGATGAAGGACAACCATGCGAGCAAGCACGCTTCGGGAAATCAGTATCTGTCCATCAACATCTCATGTTCTTCTCCCATTCCCTTACACCCTGCACCAGTCACCTTAGCAAACTAATTTCTACTCAGGTCTTTTGCTTACTTTTTTATTTTGGTTATTTGCTTTCTATTGCTAATTTGGATGATACAATATATATAAGTAATTACATTTATAACTGTATTTTTATAATTATGAAATATAGTTTATAATTTTTATGTTTAATTATGTATATAATTTTTTTTCTCTTGCAGCCAATGAGGCTTCATGGTTGAGTGCTAGATGCTGAGCACATGGTGCTTCTCAGACCCTGTGATGCTGGCTACCACAATGGCACCGAGATGGTGCTTGAGACTGTCTGGGCTATCCTCCATGGATGTATCTGACAATGCAGTTGGACCAAGTGGTGCAGGGCATCAAATCCTGTTTGGGTGCCTGGTCTAACCCTTTGCATCATCTTTCTGGCCCTTAATATTTTGGATAGATCCCTTTTAGATGTGTGCTATGGAATTCTCCAAAACGGTAAAGAAATTGCTTTTCTTCCTGCTATACTTGGCAGCACTCAGAGTTTCATCCTGGCTCTGCATTCAAGGCTCACTCCCGATGGGGTGGGGAACTATATATGGTGCTGGAAGTAAATCTGGCTAGGAAGTATGCAAGGTGAGTTTTCTATCTGCTATACTCTCTCCAGCCAATTGCCTTTTGCTTCTTGTGGTGGTTTCTTTTGCTGATAGATGCTTTTTATATTTGTTTAAATATTTTTTTAGTCACCATGATTTACTTTTGTCATACTGTCAATGTAGGAGTTTATGCATACAGCATTTTGACACTGGCCTCTATTATAGGGCCTCTTTCCCTGCAACACTGAGTTGCACCTCAGCCCAACTCACTGCCCTGGTAAGCTCTTTTATGCGACCCATCTTAGGTTTGGTTGATTTAGGCCATTTATTATTCCCCTAAAATGTTTTTTTTATTCCACTTATGAGAGAGAGATCACTTTGTATCTGCCTCTTCCTTCTGGCTGACTTCACTAAGCCTATAGTTCACCATCCAGAAGACAACCTGGAATTTGCAAATAATATTGAATTTTTTTCCTTACTCATGTTTTGTTTTGTTTTTCTCTCTTACTCATGTTTTTAGTGTAAGGTTGGTGTCTTGAAATTCATGTAATAAGGTAAATTCAGCAACTTTGTGGAATCAGAGTTGTTTTGTTTTAATATTCATTTTTGGCTTGAGTGCTAAGCACTATTTCTATATAGAAGATAGTGTCTGTAATATATAAAGCTTAACTATTCCTAATAGACTTATTCTAGTCCTTTAAATCATGATATTATTATTACTGTTTAAAACACTTCTACTTTTCAGTTTTTAGCTACACTTTGAGAACTCTAATATGAGCAATGATTAAAATATTGAGATCTGCAGCAATAGACTTTTAAAAAGTAATAGACTTTCAAAATAGACTTTAAAAAAGTAAAACAGAAATTTTTCTTTTCATTCCTAAATATGTTTTTTTTCCATAAAACTCAAACCCTCAAAAAATGAAATCTTTATAATCATTTTTTAGAATATTTCAGTGTCAGATATTATAGAACAATTTAGAATGGTGAGAAGAAACAGAAAATTAAAAATATTCATCATATGCATTAAAGCAGTATGGTCCTTATAGAATCAATTTCTTAAGTTTATATATTATTTATTTTTTTATTTGATATCAGTGAACTAAATTTCAAAATATTGTATTTAATTATTCCCATGGTGTAGTTTCTGGAGTATAGAGATTAATTATAGAAATGGTCCTTGTCATGGATAGATTAATAGTCTTTCAGAGCAGGTAGATATACAGATGAATAATCACAATCTATGAAAGCTGTATTTGACAACAGATGACCCCTGATTCTTATAATCTATAGAAACATATAAGTAACCACTTTAAATTAGTTGCTGAAGGACTGTGAGGGAACATGCTAAAAAACCCTTAATTTGCCATACTGTGAAGTCATGCACCCTATGTAGGTTTTATAGTGGAGAGGCTGATTGAGACCATTCTTAAATGTGGCTGTCTACTAGCAAATAGATAACAAGCATGATGGGAAGCAGAGGTAATGGGAGAGAATAAGAGGCATAGGATAGTTAAATGAATATCAAACTAGGAAGCAGTAGGGCATATCCAGTCTACCTTAGCAGTTAGAATATTGAGTGATAGAGAAACAAAGCTTGAAAAAGAAGCCAGAAACAATGGCTCAAGAGCCTAGCATATCAAATGGTTGAATTTAATCTTCTACATCCAATTAAAAATGGAAAACATTGATTATTGTTACATTGAGAAGTGATAGGAGTGACTATATTTTAGGAAGTTCAGTAGTCATGCTGTTTTTGTGTGTAAGTCAGACTAGATGGGAGGAACCTAAAGATCTAGAAGCTAACTGAGAAGGATTTGTAACAACTTGGTAAGGATTAAGGATGTTCCAGTTAAAATTGAGTGTGGCAGTTATATGAATGTATTTAGGAGCTAGAATGAGATGAATGGATTCCGCGATTGATTTAAAGTAAGAGAGAGAGAGCGAGACTCAGATGAATTCCAGGATAGGTAATTGGACAAAATACCTATTAAAAACTATGGAGAACACCAGAGGATGATTGGATTTGAGGGAAAACCTTTATTACATGTTGAGTGTGGCGCATCAAAGTGGAAATGTTTAGGCTGAAAACAAAATCAGAATCGAAGTACTGTCACTCAGATAGCTTATGTCATGATGTAGTAACAAATGGATGCCCAGGAGTTAATACATTTCAGGCAGCTAACTCCCTTATTACAAAAGTGTAACATTAACTGTTTCTTGTTTCTGTACAAAAAGGACATTGCTCTAAGATAAAAATATGCAAAGGGCATAAAAGGAAAGAGAAAAGCAAATGTTTCACTTATGTATACAATATCCAGAGCCATCAGAGCGTTTGGCTTTACAAGTTAACATGTCTAGTCTGGAGATATTTGTGACTCACAGATAGGGGAAGAAGAACACAAAGGCGAGTTTGAACACAAAGAAGATCACATGGAGGGTTGGGACTTCCCCTGTGGATTTTTTTTTTCTTTTTGGGTCACACCCGGCAATGCTCAGGGGTTTCTCATGGTTCTGCACTCAGGAGTTACTCCTGGTGGTGCTCAGGGACCATATGGGATGCTGGGATCGAACCTGGGCCGACACAGGCCGGCCATGTGCAAGGCAAACACCCTACCTGCTGGGCTATTGTTCCGGCCCCCGTTCCCCTGTGGAATTGATCATGTCCCCAGAAGCACTGTAGTGGGTGTAATTCAATTAACATAAGCTCTATATGGGAGGAGAAAGATCAACCCAATCACTTGTATCACTTGTCTTCCCGTTGCTCATCAATTTGCTCGAGCGGGCACCAGTAACATCTCCATACGTCCTGTTGCAAGCAAGTGTAACCCAAAGGTATCTGTTTGCTCTAGGAATAGAAAGAGCTTCAAACCGTTCCTTCAGGACATGGGAATTAGGTCCATAAGGTCAACCCAATGTAAGCCTAAAATGTTTGGAAATATTATTCAATATGAATTTAAGTGACAAATTCCAAATTAAATGGGATAGAACAGAGGTTTATATATAATATATATGTATGTTTTATATATATATATATATATATATATATATATATATATATATATAAATTTTTTTTTTTGCTAAGGAATGGGGAAGTGATTAGGAGGTGAAGAAAGAGAGGGTTGTCTCACAGGCAAGAAGGGAATGTCTATCCAACAAAATCTGGCCCCAGGCAATTTCTCTGCCTTAAGATAAATTTCTCCAATAAATAGGTCACTTCTGGAGTTGTTACTAAATCTAGGTAATTTACATTCTTTAATGTAAAGGTAGCATTCAGTCCCTGGTGTCATGGACTCTCTATTAACTTTAGTTTGATATACCAAGGTTGAAATGGATTAGAAAAAAAAAAGCTTCAACATCAGAGGGAATAAGTCTGCGTGCATATCTTTAGGGAGATCAATCCTACAAAAACTTCTCAGGTCTCTTCTTGGTTAAAGCACTGGCAGCTTGAGGAAGTCACAATCAATAGATGTTTGACACAAGAAAGTAACATAGCTATGTTTCCATTTTTAAGAAATCACACTGAGGGACTGGAGGCACTGTACAGCAGGTAGGGTGTTTGCTTTGCATGCAGCTGACCCAGGTTTGATCCCCAGCACCCTGTATAGTTCTCTGAGCACTGTTGGGAGTATTTCTTGAGTGCAGAGCCAGAGTATTTCTTGAGCCCTGAGCATCACTGGGTATGACCCAAAAAGTAAAAAAAAAGTTGTACTGATTGCAGTGTATAAAATAATAAGGGGTAAAAATAATTGTAGCTTGTGGTTACAAGCTACAAGCTACCTCTGAACCTCATGTGGTTCAGAGGTAGAGAAATCTGTCTTGTATGTATGAGCCTTGAGTGTTTCAGCTCCAGTACTGCTTCACATGGCTTAGTGTAATCCCCATCATGGCCAATGTGATCCCAAGAGAAGTGGGAGAATCTCAAACACTACCACAAACACCAACAAGGGAAAATAGGAGAAAAGGAATACATTTAACACGCCTGTATCAATAAGAGAACAGTGTTCTCTTATTAACTGTATTAGGTATTAACTGTAGAAGTCAGTTAATACTTGTACAAAGCAAATTTACCCTAAGTTCATTCACTGTCTTCCAGTTCATCATCGATTTGCTCTTAGCGGGCCCCAGTAACATCTCCATATGTCCTGTTCATTCACTTGAAATAAAAAGTCTTTCACAGTATATAAAGAGGCCTACTGGAAAATTCTCTTTACTTGACCAAGTTCTATATTTTACTTATTGTTGATGATTGACAAAGATGACGGAGTTACCCAGGACACATTGTATATCATGGTCTAACATACAAGCCTAGGGTTTGTTCTAATGTATCTTTCAAGGCTCAATGACTGCTCTACCTACAGGGTGCTTTGGACATTTCAGCCTTTTGAAAGTGTCCGGAGAAATTTTTCTATTCTTTTATGTCTTTTGAGATTTTTTTTAATGGTCTCTGAAGCAAGGTCTTAGATGAGAGGCACTGGAAGTGCTTGTCAAGGAGAATTTTAAAGCCAAATTTTACTTGCATTAAAGTTTGCCTAAGCCTGACCTTCATTTTCCATTTTTATATATCTTCATATATAACCTTATATATTAGCCCTATATGTCAACCTTACTAACATAATACATAAAATAGTTTGTCTATTTACATATATTATTATGTATGCATATGGTATCAATATCTATCTCTCTCTAATTCACCTTTTACTTTTAATGCAGAAATCCTAGTTTAGTTCCCTATTCTTTTCTAGCCAGAAATCACAGAATTTCTTCTTAACATGATACACTTTTATATCTCAAAGCACGCTGATTGATACTTTAATCTTTTTTGGGGGGTGTTGGAGCTACAACCAGCAGTGAACAGGCTCTTCATTCAGAGACCAATCCTGCCAGAACTCTGGGTTCTTTCATTTAATTGATTAGGACAAGAATCAAAGTTTTGATTGGGAACACATTTAATAGAAGAGGTCAATGAATTTTCATTTTTTTTGGACAAAGTTGCTCTTGGTCAAGATGTACTTGCCTTTAAGCTAAAAAATGCTTATGAATTTAGCAGCAAATAATCTCTACAAAATAATTGCCACTTGGATTCAGTGAATTTTGAGTCTTGTTCCAGACAAATAGAAATAAGGCATACACAGTACCATTAAATATAGTTGATGGCAGTTAAGTCAAACAAGAACATTTTATATTTTGTCCATGTTCTAGGTATAAAGGAAACTCCAGGAATTCAGACAACATGATTGATTTTTTTTCAGTTGAAATGAAAGCTTGTTTTAATTATCTTAAAAATTGTCCAGACAATCATAACTCACAAGATCTAAGAGAAAGCAAAACTGTGACAAGAAAAATAATACTTAATTCAGTTGTTCTATTATATATGTGTTTGCACTTTTGTTGTCACTCAGCAGAAGAGAAAGCAGAAATAACATTGATCATCAAATATGTGACCTGTGATCTAATTCCAAAGGCAAACTTCTCAGCGAGGCTGCAGGAAGGTAGACCTTTAGTAAAAATTAAGTCCCCTTAGAAGAATTTAACTTTTGAAGACCTACTACATCAGACAAACATGGTAGCAACATATTGTTCCTGTTCACTTTATTATGCTAAAGTCATAATCACTTTTCTACTTTTATAACCTCTGTCAAATATTTAATTTCTGAAATATTCAATTTTATCTTTTGCAATATCTGCTTTGGCATTAAAAAGCAAAGATTTATCAGATACTTCTGTAATAGGTACACAGCATGCATTCCTTTTCCCCTTATTCTCTAAGAGTTCTATGAGATTTGAAGCTGCACAGAATAGAAGATAAGCAACTTGCCCACAATCACACAGCTGATGGGTTTCTAAAATACAGCCATCTGCATCTCTATTGCTTCTATTCTATACTACATGCTCAAAAAGTACATGAGAGAAAAACTCTTCCTAAATGTTAATTCTCCTTTTCCTTCCCTCTTACAAATTCCTACCATTTCTGAGGTGTGAGTCTTAATGAGATTCTTAGGGGAGGAGATCTGGAAGACTGGTAAAAGAACAGTATTCTCAGGAGTTGTCATTGGCTTCTTTTCAGAATAAGCAGAAGGAATACAGTAGCTGGATGAGTGATCAGACACTCCTGATAAACTAGAGTGGATCACTTGGGCCAGAGCATAGATTTGAGGACACTTAGAAATGATATGGGATGACAAGGGGGGAGAAAGAAAAAGTGCAAAAGAGAAGACAAGAACAAGAATATGTGTAAGGATAACACAGACAGGAACACAAGAAGACAAGAACAAGGATATAAGTAAGAACAAGAATATATGGATAGAGGCAGTGGTCAGCGTTGAATGTTTTAACAGAATCTTTCAGTTCTGGGGGAAGGGAATAGTGTCTAAGGCAAATGACCATGGAACATAGACAGAGCAATAGTACAATTGGTAGAGCATTTGTCTTGCATGTGGCCAACCCAAGTTTGAACACCAGCATACCTTGTGATCTATTGACCACTGCCACTAATAATTACTGAGTGCAGAGTCAGGAGTAAGCCCTGAACATAGATTGGTGTGGCTCTAAAATAACAACAATAGCAACAAAAAACAAGCAAACAAAAAGACCAAGAAGGTTTACTATATGAAGGACTATGTGAAATCCTTATAACTGCTTATGCATCTAATAGGGGCCAAACGGACAACTCAATGAGGTAGTACATTTTGCATTTTGAAGGTCCAGGTTTGATATCAGGTATTATAAGGTATTACAAGTATTGCTAGGAGTGAACCCTGAGCATGGAGCCAGAACCAGCCCCTGAGTACTTCTAGGTCTTGCCTCAAAATAAACAAAATAGAAAGAGAGAAGAGAGGAAGGAGGGAGGGAGGGAAGGAAGTAAGGAAGGAAGAAGGGAAGGAGGGAGGGAAGGAGGGAAGGAGGGAAGGAAGGAGGGAAGGAGGGAAGGAAGGAGGGAAGGAGGGAAGAAGGGAAGGAAGGAGGGAAGGAGGGAAGGAAGGAGGGAAGGAAGGAAGGAGGGAAGGAGGGAAGGAAGGGAGGGAAGGAGGGAAGGAAGAAGGAAGGAAGGAGGGAAGGAAGGAAGGAAGGAAGGAAGGAGGGAAGGAAGGAAGGAGGGAAGGAAGGAGGGAAGGAGGGAAGGAAGGAGGAAGGAGGGAAGGAAGGAAGGAAGGAGGGAAGGAAGGAAGGGAAGGAGGGAAAGGAAGGAAGAGAGGAAGGAAGGAAGGAGGGAAGGAAGGAGGAGGAAGGAAGAGGGAAGGAAGGAGGGAGGAAGGAAGGAGGGAAGGAGGGAAGGAGGGAAGGAAGGAGGGAAGGAAGGAGGGAAGGAAGGAAGGAGGGAAGGAGGAGGAAGGAAGGAGGGAAGGAGGGAAGGAGGGAAGGAGGGAAGGAAGGAGGGAAGGAGGGAAGGAGGGAAGGAGGGAAGGAAGGAGGAGGGAAGGAAGGAGGGAAGGAGGGAAGGAAGGAGGGAAGGGAAGGAAGGAGGGAAGGAGGGAAGGAGGGAAGGAGGGAAGGAGGGAAGGAGGGAAGGAGGGAAGGAGGGAAGGAGGGAAAGAAGGAAGGAGGGAAGGAGGGAAGAAGAAAAAATCAAGCTTACTAGCTAGCTCATAAGAAAGCTCTGACTTCTTATCAGACAGAAAAACTTTTAGTGAATTTTTTGAGTGAACAGACCAAGCTAGCTTATTTATGCAATCATCCTGCCATGCTGCTGGGAGATGGAAACAATGCTGACTCATAATCACTGTCTGCAGCAGTCCATAAAGAATAATCCAGAAAGAACCATGGGGAGTGGAAGAGCAGAGATCAAGTACTGAACTTAATTGCTGGAGCTAAGTCATATACTCCTTAGTGAACGTAGTTTGCAATATCTGTATCTAAGAAATGGGAGACTCCAGTGGTATGAGAGAGTTTTATCACCACTCTATGAATGAAACTTCTGATGGTTCCTCAGCACCTAAATCTTTTATTCCCATGCAGCTTCAAAATAAGATTTTATTATTAAAGCGCTGTGAAATTCAGTTAATCATGGTTGGGTTTGGGACAATCAATGTTCCATCACTGATGCCACCTCCAGTGTTAACTTCCCCTCCACGAGTGTTCCCAAGTTTCCTCTCCCTACTCTGCCCCTTGAGCCCTAGTTGGTCACCATATAGGCACCTTTTAAATTTGGTTATTAAAGTTCAGGTTTCTTCATTTAAGAGTTGTTGACTTTATGGTTTGAATATTTAGTTCTACCATTCTTTAATACCATCACTGTTCCTAAGTCCCTTTATCCCTGTTCCATTGCTTCTCATCTATCCCTTTTCCCTTCCCCTTCACTCTATCAGATCATTTTCTGTCTTTATTTTTTAAAAATGTTTTATTATACTACGTGAGATATACATTGCAAAGATGTTTATACAGTGTTCTAGCCGCCATCCCTCCACCAGTTCCATTTCCCACCACCAATGTCCCCTGATTCACTCCCGCCTCCCACAGTCTACCTCTATGGCAGGCACTTTGCCTTCTCTCTCTCTCTCTCTCTCTCTCTGTCTCTGTCTCTGTCTCTCTGTCTCTCTCTTCCTTCTCTTACACATTGTAGTTTGTAATACATAAATTTAGAGGCCATCATGTATAGCCCTTTGCCTACATTCAATGCTCAGTTCTAGGCTGGTGTTATCATTTTCATTAAAGAGCCATCTGTATTCTCCTCCTTCTTGCATCTTTGTGGCTTTCTGTAAGTTACTAGGTGTTACATGTTTCTGTCCTACATGAGGTTTGGAGAGATAGGAATTAGGGAGACGTACTTGAAGAGTATGTTCCAAAGCTAAATTGATGGCAATAATTACACCTTCTGATTAAAAGTAAAAGTTACTGGTCAGAAAGCAGTACACAATATTTGAAATTGGGTGTTTCTGGAAAAATATAGAATTATAGATTACCAGAACTACAAACTAGCTTTTCCAGAAAGAGTTTTGTATGTTAGTTTTAGAAATGAGTTAATTTGTATTAGTATTATAATTTACAATACTGAAGTCATTCAGTATTGTAGTTATACCATTGTTTCATAGTTACAGAGCTATGCATTCACATCTCCACCAGCGCTCTAAGACCCCTCCACCATTATCTCACTCTCAGCTTAATTTTTAAGGTCTTGGCTGAAGGGCAAAACTCCAAGTTTACAGGGGAATGCACTGCAAGGCTTTTAATTTCAACTTTTACCCGGTGACTAATAATTAGTGCTTTCCTAGATCTAAAGAGGAGACAAGAGCCCGGAAATTCTACTACCAGGGTTTGCTTACTAGGAAACGACAGGCTTGTGCCATGCATCACTAAGGATTATAACAGATTAGCAACTAAATTTGAGTTAATTAAAAATAATCAACTATAATAAGAAGAGAGTTTCCAGAAAATTACCATATTGATCAAGTTGCTGTCTAAACAACTTGGAAAACACAGAACAAATTTTGGAGGCCCAATGCCAAGTATCTGAGAGATTCATTAAAGCTTATTTAAAAAAATATTATACAATTCAATTAATTTTGTTAATAATGATATTAAAAATGATTAATAAAGCACACTGTCCTGGGGGGTCTCCATAATCTCTTGCTTGGGTTCCTTAAGAGCTCAAATGTCCTTTATTCTTTGATCTTTCATTTCTCTTTTGGAAGAAATTCACTTTTTTCCTTTTGAATTAATATCCTCCCTCCCCCTCAATAAAATTAGTTCACCTAAAAATAGTTGGAGGGATTTTGAGCTTAAGGATATAGATAATCCTGAAAAACTTCAAATGTGAAAATTTAGATTTGTATTGATCCTTGGCACCACAGAGAGTGATCCCCTTTCCCTCACCTGCCCCACACCCCTCAGCAGAGCCCTGAGTAAACCCTTGAGCACTACTAGTTGTGGCCTAAAAAGCAAACAAAAATCAACTTAATTTTGAGTCCTAAGCCGTAGTAACAAAGGGATATAGGGACAGGAGAGAAATAAATTGGGTGAGGTTAGGAATGGGTAGAAGACCTAAAGAAAGAAATTCCCTGGATGAGATGCCAGGACCATGGGCCCAGGATATGCAGAAGACCATCTTCTCAAATGCCCTGCTCTTCACAATTGCTTTGTCTTCCCACCTTGCAAGTATTCAACCTAAAGCAAAGAGCTGACCCATCTTCCTAGTTAAGAAGATATCAAAGAAAAAGCCTTTTCACTTCCCTTTGGGCATCCTTCTTAAAGGATAAACCCAGCATCCCTGCCCTTGCTTTTCTTTTCTCATGATGAAGTTTGGTAAATGAAGTTTCTGTAAAATGCATCCACCTCATCTCCTGTCCTCTGCTTGATTGCTCCAGGTGACAAAATCCTGAGTCCACTGTAACAACAATACAGGGCTGAAAGCACTTGTCTTTCGTGATTGTTGACCCTGGTTTAATTTCCAGGTTCATAAATGATTCCTTACTACTGCCAGGAGTGACCCCTGAGCACAGAGCCAGGAGAAATAAGCTCTGAGTACTGTGGATGTGGTTCATCCTCCTGTATCCTAATTTCTCAACCCCACCAAAAGTTCAACTTTATTTTAAGTAATTAGCTTTGATTGCAAAAAGGTTTTCCAAGTAGAAATAATATTGAAGCAAAAATCAAACTGTATTATGTGCTATAAAGTACTTGGTGATAATTTAGAATTTGGAAATAAGAATAAAATTCCTGATCCTGGAAAATAGTTTCTTATATTAATATACCATGCGTTTAAGACAATTAGTTTATTTAGAGGAAAAGCCAATAAAAGTGACCTTAGTATATAGTTATGATCAGGTTGAATATTTTAAATTATTTTCTTCAAGCATATTCACTTAAGAAATGTTTAATTTATCATAGCAAACATTTTAACAGAAAAACAAAATACATATATGTATTTGAAAGCCCTAATAAAGCATTTATGGTTTTTAGGTGAAAGAAAAATAGTTTTGGTTAAATAGTTTACCTTGTCTAGTTTTTTGAATTGTCATAAAAATGGATGAGTGCAAATGACTAAACTTAAAATATTGAATGCTCTTGGTGTGAAATTTATGAATCTACATTTAATTTATTGGGTAAGCTCATATCTATTGCTCCAAAGGCTTTATAATACTGCTTACTTCTTTTTGAAAAAAAACTTTTAGTAAAGAGCCATGATTTACAAAGTTACGGATAGCTGCATTTTAGGCCTGTGCTAATTCAACACTAATCCCTTCACCAGTGTTAACTTCCTTCCATCAGTGTTCCCAGCTTCCCTCCCTATCCGAATCTCTACTCCACCCTGCTGTCAACTTGACATGCACATTACAAAGTTTTGGTGATTCACCGGTCGTCATGTTTTCAGTTCTTTGAATCTGTGCTTTGGGTATATGGCTCTATCCTCACTCATATCACCAGTATAACTGAGGCCCTGATGTCTATGTCTGCTACATCTTCTTCTGTTTATTTTTTTAATTTTGAACATGGCTATCTGCTTCCATTTCCATTCTTTGTTTTCTAAATTTTTAGATTTTTTTTTTTGCCCTCCTTCTCCTGTTCCATAAGAATATATGTGGAAACTTTGGTTCAGAAAACAATCTCTATAGGAAAGAAAGGCAAAGTCCAGACCTCAAGGATAACCTCTGCCAAAAGTCATAAGCAAACTTTTCCTTCATCCCAGCAGCTCTGAGCTCACTCATAACCCATAAAGTGAAGATATTCATCACTCAGCGAGGCAGTACCTACCCCAGTGGGAGATTGAGAGCCAGAGATTGCTCTGCTGGCTGCTGGGCTCTGACAATAAACTCATAACAATAATGGGAGTTAGGTGCCCAAAGGAGAAAAAGACAAATACAGGCCCAGGGCTCCTTAGTAAGTTATTTCAGAAATAGAATGAGGGTTGATACAGAAATTAGAACTCGATATCGTGAACAGATAAACAGTCAATTCTCATTCCTTCCAAGTTGTCTAGGTGATTTGCAGAGGACTGGGGAATTGCTTGATTCCCCTTTACTTTCAGAAATAGATGAAGTAATTAAAAATCTTCCCCAAGAGAAAGTTCTTGGCCCTGGCAGAGCTACAGGAGATTTCTATAAAACCTTTGGCTTAGCCCCCTCCTACATTTGCTTGACGAGCTCAATCACTGAAGGGACTCAAGTGGATTAATCCCTGCCAGCCCTTACATCCAGATTATCTTAATTGCCAAAAGGGATAAAGGTACAGAAAACTGTTCCACATCTAGGTTCAAAACCCTGATTAAAGTGGATATCAACTCTTGGAAAGGATCCTGACAGTTCTCATAATTATTTAGAATCTGGGGCACAGTAATCAGACAGTTGTTGGGTATGGGTCTTTCTTTGCATAAGATAATGTTTTAAACGCTGGATTTTAATTCTGTTAGAATCACAGGACACTAGCAAGTTCATTTAAAGCATTTATACTAAAGGCCAGTTTTCTGTTATTTGTTTGGTGAAGTGAATATCGAGGATATATTATGGGCTCCTCAGTCTATGGCTTCTGTTATTTAAATATACATAATGTGTTTATATATTATATATAACATAATTCTATATCACCCCTGGGGTTTTAAACATGGACAATGTAAATTTCTTTATTTCCCAGTGTCTTTAGCGCTGAAGTGGAGAAGCTCATATAACATTACCATTAGCCTGTCCTACATGCGACCAACCACACACTCACCCCATACACAAGTGTGGGTAAGATGAAGGAAAACACTTGACAGTTCTATTCCAACTCTACATCATTCTGAAAAGGCAAAACTATGAAAGTTGTAAAGAGATCATTGGTTGTCAAAAATTTGGGGAAGAATGGATGAATCAGGGAAGCACTGAGCATTTTTTACTGCAGTGAAATTACTTGGTATTATGCTATAATAGTGGAATAATATCATTATGAATTTGTCAAAACCCACAGGTTCTATTAGACCAAGCCAAGAGTGAACCCGAATATAAGCTATGAACTTGGGGGATTCTGATGTGTCATTGTTAGTTTATCACTTTATCACTTATAACAAATGCACCACTTTGGTGGATGGTGTTGATGAGTGTTGTTGAGGTTAGCGTGTTGGGGCTAGTGAGTTTCAGGAAAATATCTTTACCCTCTGCTCAATATTATATGAACCGAAACCTGCTCAAAGAAATAAAATCTATTAAAATAACTTGCATAATACATTAAAATGTACTTCATAATGAAAGAAAACCTCTGGTACTTTCTGGAAAATAAACTCAAAAATGTGATTGCTAAAACTAGCTGGATGATTGAGGCAAAAAATATTTTACATAAAATTTTCACTTAGTTTTATGATAAATTATTTCACTAAAGATATCCCAGCCAGAATATTAAATAAGTGCCGGTTTCTGTGAGAGGTATCTTTAGACATCTGCCTTGTTTACAGACCTCTTTAGAGCAATCACCTTCTCTACCCATGAGGGAAGCAACACAAAGTAATTTCTTATATATGTATTGTCATCTTTTATACTATACTTACTATACTAGATTACTAGTCACTCTCCTGACTATAGGATGATTGATTAGGAATGGCAACTAACCCAAAGATACTGAATGATGGTTACCTTTAAAGAATCCTGAAGTAAAGGCTTTTGGCTAACAAGGAACAAGTAGGGTAATTTGAATGCAAAACATCCAGAGAAAAAGGAGATGGTTGTAATGAAAGCATAAGGTAAATGGAGAAGGTGATATAAAATAATATCTCAGTAAAGTTAACAGCAGACATTTAAAAATAATTAATTAATTGATTTTATTTTGGGGTCACACTTGGAAATGCTCAGAGGTTACTCTTCACTCTGAACTCAGGAATTACTCCTGGCGGTGCTCAGGGGACCATGTGGGATGCTGGGATCGAACCTGGGTTAGCCACTAGCAAGGAAAATGCCCTACCTGCTGGACTATCACTCCGACCCCAACGCCTGACATTTAAGGTTATTAAGGTGGCATTGCAATCAGCCATTGATGGAATGACAAAATAAATGTTACTAATCATAGAAAATTCTTAACAATTTTCCCAAATATGTATAGCTTTTATGAGACATGATGCTATTGTTAGTACTGTGCATACAAACTTTGCCTCTATAGCTACCCTAAGCTGCAGTGAGTCTGATCATTCACTGAGCCATTCAGTCAACAAATAATTACTGAGCACTTACCATATCCCAGGTACTTTTCTAGGAGGGAGAGGAACAATTAAGAGCAAAGGAGACATGCTGTCTATCCCACAAATCTTATAGTCTAGTAAGATTTGATAGAGAACTTTACTAATAGCTTAGTATGGTGTTACGAAGAACTGGAGGCACTCAGATATATTTAGGTGCTTAATCCTGGAGAATGAGGTTCCAAAGAGGGGTGGTGAGTCTTGGTTCCTTCATTCCGCTTGAATGGACTCCATAATTTGAGTCTCGACAAACACCGCTAAACTACTACCTCTATGAAGATGATCAACAATAAATATTGATGTCTTGTCTCCTGTGTCGTATTTCTAGAAGCTTATGCACCATGAAACCAAATGAAGGAAGACGCAAAAAGCAAAGGATGAAGTGCAAAAGATAGAAGATTAAAGGCAGAGGTCCAGTTTGACAATAATAGTTGGAGATAGTAACACTAGTCTAAAATTGAGTATTGAAAGTAAGGGGAAATACATGATACATGATTACCCTTCAGTCCTTCAGTGTCTACTTCAAACAACAATGCATAAAAAGAAGAGAAACAGAGAGAGTGAGAGAAAGAGAGAGAGGGAAAGACTGCCATAGATGCAGGTTGTGGGGGTAGGTGGGAGGGAAATGGGACACATTGATTTGGGAAATGTGCACTGGTGGATGGATGGATGTTGGAACATTGTATTACTGAAACCCAATCATGAATGGCTTTGTAATGGTCTATTGCAAAGTGGTTCAATTTAAAAAAAAAGCTAAATTATTAGAGAAATAAAAAAGAAAAGCCGAGGTCCAAGTAAACTGCAAGCTTGTGCATTTTGGAGGCCACAGGAGCAGAAGCAAGACATGGTGGAGGCCAGGGGTATTGGTACAAACTAACTCTCATGCTATCTAGAATTTACTATGAAGGATCTGGAACACATCATTGTGGAAGCACTACCTCTATCTTTGAGATACAGACACAGTTCCTTTCTCATACCTAAATGATTCCTTTTGCTTTTTTTGGCCAACACTTTTGGCCAAACTGAAACAAAGATAAACCAATGGGACTATAACAAACTAAGGAGATTCTGCACTACAAAGGAAATGGTAACCTGAATAGTAAAAAGACATATATGAGAACAGGATAATTTTCACTACTCATCAGATTTTATTCTCAGATATCCAAAAAAAGTTTAAAGCACTAGTAGAACTCTAAACAAACAAACAAACAAACAACTCAGAACAAAAAACCAATCAATCCCATCAAAATATTGGAAAAAGAGATGGCCATAAAAGTACTTTAAAAGACATGCAGCCGGAGCGATAGCCCAGCGGGTAGGGCGTTTGCCTTGCACGGGGCTGGCTTGTGTCGGCCTGGGTTTGATCCCCGGCATATCCCATATGGTCCCCAGAGCACCGCCAGAAGTAATTCCTGAGTGCAGAGCCAGGAGAAACCCTGAGCATTGCCGGGTGTGCCCCCAAAAAAAAAAAGACATGTAGATGTCCAAAAGGTAAAGGAAAAGATTTTCTGCATCACTTATCATCAGGGAAATGCAAATCAAAAGAACAATCTCACACTAGTGAGACTGGCACATATTACAAAGAGCAAAAACAACCAGTGTTGGTATGCATATGCGAAAAAAGAGACTTTCTCTCACTGCTGGTGGTATCTTGACTTATACTAAATGTAAAAAAAAAAAAGACATTTGCATTATGTTCATTACAGCGCTATTTACAGTAGTCAAAATTTGGAAACTATCCAATTGTCCAAGATCAGATGACTGGTTAAAGAAACTAGTACATATAAACAATGAAATATTACTTGGCTGTAAGAAACATGAGTACTGGAGTGATAGCACAGCGGGTAGGGCATTTGCCTTGCATGTGGTCGACCTGGGTTCAAGTCCCCATCATCCCATATGAACCCCCGAGCACCGCCAGGAGTAAATCCTGAGTTTAAAGCCAGGAGTAACCCCTGAGCATTGCCGTGTATGACCCAAAAAGCAAATAAATGAATAAATGAGTGAATGAGTGAATGAATGAATGAATGAATGAATGAATGAATGAATGAATGAAAAAATTGTGTTTTGGGACCTTTGGGATAGAGCCCAGAGTGGAATTGCTAAGTTGCATGAAACTCTAGTCCTAGTTTTTTGAGAAGTGGCCATATTGCATTCCAAAAAAGGTTGGACAAGTCAAGATCTCCACCAGCAGTGGATGAAGGTCTTTTTCCACACCTCTGCACCAACACTTGTTGTTTTTGCTCTTTTTGATTTGCATTTCCTTGACGATGAGTATCGGAAGGCCTGTGACTGGATCTGCAGAGTATCATCTTGAGGGAAGTTAATCAGAAAGAGAGAATGATCTCACTCGTTTGTAGGATATGCAGAAATAGAACAGGGGAATAAAAATGCCCAAAGGCAGTAAAGAGAATTGGTCTTCATGGAAGTTTACCATGGGGTGCACAGGGAGGGACACTGGGACAATGGTGGAGGGTACGGTGATGGAATATTTCATGTATGAAGTTCTGCTAATAGCTGTTTGCAAACCACAGAACCACCTATCAAATGAAACAACAACAACAACAACAACAACAACAACAACCCCTCCAAAAAACAATCCAGTATACAAAAGGATGCAAATTGCATTTACAATAAGTTGATGGGAACATCTATTTTCTGAGGATAAACACTATGAAAATACGAGAGCATAGTCCTGCTTAGACATCAAATTCCATGGGTCTCCAAAGTCAGCATGAGCTTAAGGGATAAAACTATATAGCTGGTGATTGTTTTTTTTTTTTTTTTTTTTTTTGCTTTTTTGGGTCACACCTGGCAATGCTCAGGGGGTTTCTCCTGGCTCTGCACTCAGGCATTACTCCTGGCAGTGCTCAAGGGACCATATGGGATCCAGGTGATGGAACCCAGGTCGCCCGAATGCAAGGCAAACACCCTACCTGCTGTGCTATTGTTCCAGCCCCCATTTCAACTTCTATTTCATTATATCTCCCAAGACGTGGCCACTCCCTAGAATTTCAATTGGAGGAAAAACCACACTCAGTTGAGCTTTTTTTTCTGTCACTTGAGGAACCAGGTCGATTTCACACAAGCCTGAGTCTCACCACTAGGCTTCTCTGTCTTTGCTCTTACATTAGTCTCCAGAGTTCTCTAATTTTCTTTTGGCTACCAACTACCTTTCAGGAAAATGCCATTCAGAAGTCCTGCACAAATCTGTCTTCTTGAAGCAAAGAAGCTCCCCAATTGCATTTCAACTGCCACTCCTCCCCATGAGCCAGCATGCCTGCAGGGGGTATTGCACAGTGGGAAACATAGGCCAAAGCTGGTCTGCCAACAACCCAAACAAATCTGGTCCTGTGACTACTGTCCAGGGAAGCTTTTAAACACAGTCATGCCCATTGATGTCCCAGTACAGAAGCAAAGTGGAGCAGTCCAGACAAAGGTCTTGTGGCTGAAAAACCTATAATATTTACTCTCTGGCTATTTACAGAAAAGTGAGGATCCCCAGGGTAGTCACTATTTTTGTTGCTAGCTAGTTAGTTTTTTTTGGGGCCATACCCAGCAGTGCACAGGGCTTACTCCTGGCTCTACCCTCAAGGATCATTCCTGGAAGGCTCTATCTGGAGACAATATGGGGTGCCTGAAATGAAACCTGGGTTTGCCCCAAGCAAAGCAAACACCCTGCCTGCTATAGTATCACTATGGCCCTCCTATACTATGGTTTCTAAATCATAAAAAATTGGTCATTTATCTTCTTCTAGTTCTATAGGAATATACCTTGGCCTCGGGAAGTATAACCAAAGGACACAGGAGCTTTAATAAGAAATATGTAATATTAAATAATAAACTGTTCAGTCTCCAGCAGGGCTCCCAGTTTCATCCAACCTGCCGTACTATTGCTCTGGCTCGAGCCACTGCTTCTGCTTCAGTTATTCAGGTATCTCCTACCAGAACCTGTCCTTCATTCTATTTCCTATACTGCAGTTTCTCCCCCAAATTTTCCCTACAGTGAACTCTCAGTGCACCTCCTTGTCCCTCAGCATATGCTATTTATTATGCTTAAATAACCTTTACTTTTCTCATTTGTAGCTAATGCCCCCCCCCCCCCCCCCCATAAACTCTATATTCTTTCTTATTTTATTTTATTTTGTTTTTTGGCCCCCACACCAAAATATCCAAATATGTATCAATTAATGTATTCATTTACTAATGTGTTTGTTTTTTTTTTTTCAGCTTTAATAGCTTTAGTTTAATTATCTAGTTCTATTATGTTTTTTTTTAAGTTCATGTTTGGGTTTGGTCATACAGTGTTTCAGCCCGTCCCTCCACAGTGCCATCTCCCACAACAACACCGGTTCCCTCTTCCCCAGCCCTGCTCATGGGGTTCTTTATTTCTTTCCCTTTTTTTTTTCTTCCCTCAGACTATGGATTACAGAAATACATTAAAAGGTTGTCATGTGAATCCTGCTGATCCAGAGACTCACATGCACAGGGCAGAGCTGCTAACAGCTCTCCCTGTGCCCAGCTGATTATGAGGTGCCTGGGAGGGAGGCGGGTTCTATCTCTGGCCCGCCACCCCAGCAGAGCCTGGCAAGAAGCCAGAGGAACATTCACACCATGAGGGTCACCATTTTTCCACATCCGGACTCCCCACTCGTCAGAGCTCCACCCAGCAGAAGAGCTGATCACAAGTCCAGCTCACATGGCTGCTTTGAGGCCGCATGGTTCATCAATAAATGCTCGAGATTAGAGGTGACTACAAGAGTATCCCACCTGCACAACAGATTCTGGCAAGCTACCCGTTGATATGCCAAGTACCAGTAACAATTATAGACCTCATTCCCCAACCTAATTAAATGGTTTGAGGCTCTTTATGATCTTGGAGCGAGCAGATTCCCTTGGGCTACATTAGCATGTGACAGTTCATATGGAGATGATATTGGTACCCACTCAGGAAATTGATCAATGGGAAGACAAGTGACACATGACAAAGTGCTGGGAGTTATTCACAGTTGGTGTTTGACACACAGTGTTCCATCATTGATCTGGCCACTAGTAGTGTCAGATTTCCTACACCAGTGTCCTCAGGTTCTCTCTCCTACCAGGTGCCCTTTCCTACCATTTCCCATGCCACAACCCCTTATGCTCAGTCCCAACCTTCTATCTTTTTTTAAATTTCTTTTCTTTTCTAAAAATGTTTTATTTCATTGTGTCACCATGCGATGAGCCTTTACAAAGCTGTTCATGATTGGGTCTCTGTCATACAGTGTTCCAACACCCATCCCTTCACCAGGGCACATTTCCCAATGCCACTGTCCCAACCTTCCATCTTGGCAGAAACTTTTTAAGTTTGGTTTTCAGTGTTGTTTACTCTGTGGTTTGGGATTTTAGCTTTATTGCTCTTTAACACCACCAATGCAGGTGTACCTGAATCCCAGGTTGACCACTTGCAAGGCAGTTGCCCTACCCTCTATACCGTTACTTCATCCTCCACACTTTCAATTTTTTTATGCTGTATGGTTCGATGGGCTAGAGAGAACCAGCAATGGTAAGGGGTGGTTGATGAGTGAATTGATAAGTGAGGACAGTTTCCTTCTCTTGTGGAGTTCAGAGTCCTGGTTATAGTCACTCTAGCAGAGTTGATATCTGGTAGGAGTCAGTCTCTGTATCTGTGATTTTAAAGTTCATACCCACTCCATGTTGTTTAAATAATGCAGTGGAAAAGGGCCATTTTGACTCATTCTTTGTCCCTACTATTAAAAAATTTCCATATTAATGTGAGTGGATTGGGTGAAAAAAAACTATTGGCAATGTGAAAAGACCATTGCCACCAGCAAAATTATTTAAAAAAAATTCATGAAATTCTGTAATTTGTGAAATGCCTAAAGCTATACCACCTCAGGTTAAAATTTGACAAATTTCTAAGAAATACCTCACCTTATAAGTATTTAGGGAGGAAATTGTCCAAGGACAAGCATAAAAATTCTATGGGGATATCTTTCTTCTGAGGAATGAATCTTATGATGATCTGAAAAAACTTTCAGCTTGACACCAAAAGGGGCATAATATAGGTCATCATAAAAACAATTTCAATCTTCTGTGGGATTTTAACACTCCTCAATTCTTAGTTTGCCCATCTGAAATCAGATGGGCTGGACATGTAATGCGATTTGGAGACAACCGCTGGACTAGAGCCATTACCGACTGGATCCCATGGGATGTCAAAAAGATCACGTGGCCGCCCACCTACAAGATGGTCAGACTTCCTTGTTAAGACCCTGAAGGAACGGTTTGAGGCTCTTCATATTCCTGAATCAACCAGATGCCATTGGGCTACATTGGCACGTGATAGGGTCCAATGGAAATGTTACTGGCGCCCGCTCGAGCAAATCGATGAATAATGGGATTCAAGTGATCAAGTGATCAATTCTTAGTTTGCAAAGGCATGGTCATTGGTACTCCTTTGAATTCCAAAAGAGGAAGACTTGACCCTTTGATCTGTGATTTCATAAATTTAGAACTAGGAACAGCTTAAGACTTTTTAGTTCCAATATTTAGGAGACAAAAATCACTAATAACATAATTATAAATTTACATGCAGATTTAGTAGCACAGTAAATTGAAATTAGTCCTTTGCTATATTCTGATTTAAGACTTGAAAGATTATCCAACTCTATATGATAAAATTGAACAGAAAGGAGTCAAAATTTCTTGTCTCAAATGCATGATGCTTAGAATTTAAGGTAGATAACAATCAGAGGAATTGCTTGAAGTAGATCACTGAGACAGTTAAATATAAATTATAGCATTAATCCAGAAATCCAGTAAGGGAATAAATAATAAAATAAAAACTGAAAAGCAGGGGTTGTTTAAAAAAAGTTACACAAATTACGGGAGGGTTTGGGACAACCAAGCAAAGGGAAATAGTATAATTAGGATAGTATAATAGCACACAAAATTTCTGAAGTTTCAAGAATGTTCTGAAGGCTGGGCTCATTTAAACATTCAAAGGGAAGTGAAAACAGACACCTCATATTGTGCTAAACAAAACAAGCTAGTGAAGGTAGCACAGAGGCCTGTCTAACATACATACTCCTGTTGAATGTCACCTAGGTTGCTCTCTGATCATTCTGTATATAGTTTACTTCATGAATTAGTCTGTAAATGTAGAGATCATGGGATATCTGGCTTTACCATAAGAACAAGTACAACAACCTTGGCCTCAAGTCTTCTATATTTAGTTGTTTTCTATTGCATTTGGTAGTCAGGAATGTTGCTATTATAGGGCCACTGGACTCATGCATTTGCAGTAACTTTTAATTTCCTCAAATACTATAGTCAGGCAGTGAGGATGTCCATTAACCCCAAAATACTTTTTTCCAACTCAAATTTCATTGCTTCCTCATATATCTTTTATTTAAGAATAAAAAGAAATTAATTTCTGAAATGCGTTGTCAGGACAAAAGAACTTGGAGCTGAGATAAAAATAGGCAACCGAAGTGGAAGAAGCTATTCAAACATAATACTTCAGGTA
This sequence comes from Cryptotis parvus, assembly GCA_021461705.1. Taxonomy (NCBI): domain Eukaryota; kingdom Metazoa; phylum Chordata; class Mammalia; order Eulipotyphla; family Soricidae; genus Cryptotis; species Cryptotis parvus. The sequence continues at coordinate 26,627 of JAJIBD010007712.1, read as the reverse complement.
AAGGACTAATATTCAAAATTCATAAAGCATTAAAAAAACTTCAGCAACAACCAAAAAACCCAAGACCCCATTAAAAATGGGAGATGACATTTTTAATTTTGACACTTCTACAAAGAGACATGAATGGCCATTAGCTACATGAAAAAGTGTGTATTATCATTAGATAAATATAAATAAGGTAAGTATCATCTTACACCAGAGAAAATGGCATATATCAAAAAACTTCAAACGTTGCCAGGGCTGTGGTGGAAAAGAATCCTAATTTACTGCTGATGAGAATGTCATCTCTTCCCAAAAACAGTAAGAATGGAGCTCACATTTGACCCAGCCATCCCTCTACTAAGTATCTACGCCTGCACCCCAGCACAAAAACATTCATTTGAAAAGATGCATGCTCATCTATGTTCATTGCAGCTTTTAGTACAACAGTCAGGAATTGGAATAAATTTTGATGCTCAAAAAAACAGGTGGATGGATAAAAGGGAGTGTGTGTGTGTGTGTGTGTGTGTGTGTGTGTGTGTGTGTGTGTGTGTGTTATTATGCAGGCTCTTAAAATAGTGATATAGTTCATGGCAAGTTAAATGGAACTGGAGGATATTTTACTGAGTGAAATTAGCCAGAAGCAGAAGGACAAATACAGGATGACTGAACTTCGTCTGTGGTATATATACAGAGAAAAAAATCAGGAACATTGACATTGCCCTTGGCTACATATACTGAACCTTGGATACTAGTATACAGAGCTTAGAGTGCCATGTAAGGAGTGGATTGTGATATAGAACAAAAGATTCCTGGGAAGTGAAAAAGGAACTTAAGTGGAGGATCTTGAGCACATGAGTGGTGCTCAGATAGGTAAATGTATGCACCAAAATCCTAACTGTCAACCAACAAACAATGGGAGATGGGATTAAGAGAGAGCAAGGAATATTGGCACTTTTAGACTGATGGTGACAGAGAGGTGGGGAGCAGTTAGTGGTGGGAGTGTGTAGTAAATTTGTACATCAGTACCAGAAACTTGAATGTTATTATAACCCTGTTACCTAAGTCTTGATAGTTTATTAAAACCTTACATTTTGGAATACTTGCCAATACTCTTCTAATGCTTCTCTACTTGTTCTCTTCTAATTCAAAGCTTTCAGTTCTTCTTTTCAGTTTTTTGATGGGAGAATATAGGGGACTACGTTTAGCAGTGATCAGGCCTTAACCCTGGATCAGTGCTCAGAGATTACTACTGGCAGTGCTTAAGAACCATATGAGGTACCAGGAATTGAGCTCAGGTCAGCCATGTGCAAGACAAGCACCCTGCAAGCTGGGCTATCTCTCTGACCCCACAGCTTCCAGTTCTTTGTAAACTCATTATCAAGCTTCATCTTAAAAAGAAAAAAAAATCACTTTCTGATAAAGTTTATTAGACAATGATGGAAAGGGGCTCACCAATATTGCTCAGAGGCTACTCCTGGCTCTGTGATCCAGGGCTCCTGGAGAGGGTGCTTAGTGGATCATATTTGGTACTGGATATATAGAAACAGGGTTGGCCCCATGCAGCAAGGTAAGCACCTTAATCTTTGTACTATGTCTCCAGTCTCTGCCTGTGATTTTTTTCTCTTTTTTAAAAAATTTTATTTTATGATACCATCATGAGATATACAATTACAAAGATATTCATGATTTGGTTTCAGTCATACGGTGTTCTAGCTCTGCTTGTGATTTTTAAAATTTGTCATAATATATACTTTTTAAGCTTAGATGGATCTTCAAAATGTTTTTCTAAATAATTTATGTAGGTATAGCTCCCCTTCCTTCCCTTAATCATCCCTTAAACTCTTGACTTCATTTCCTCCTAATTTACCTAAATTCTTTTTTTTTTTTTTTGCTTTTTTGAGTCACACCCAGCTATGCTCAGGGGTTACTCTTGACTCTGTGCACAGAATTACTCCCAGCACTGTGTGGGGACTATATGGGATACCGGGATTGAACCCAAGTGGGCCACATGCAAGGCAAACGCCCTACTCGCTGGATTATTGCCCCTGCCCCTCTTTTGCATTCTCTGTGGGTCTCAAGTAAAAGGCTGACTTTGCTTCAAGAAAGTACTCAGGGATGTTCCTAGAGCAGGTGAAGACATGCTCTAACCCCTTAATATAGAATGATAAGATTTGGTTTTATAATAGAGCAAATGTTGAATTTTTGACTAGGGAAAAATGGTTGCTATGTGGTCTTTTTTTTAAATTTTTTTTTATTATACCACCGTGAAACATACAATTACAAAGGTGTTCATAATTGGTTCTTGGTAATACAGTATTCCAGCACCCATCCCTTCACCAGTGCCCCATTTCCACCACCAATGTACCCCCTTCCCTCCCGTCCCCCAACCCGCCTTAATAGCAGGTACCCCAGTTTCCTCTCTTTCTCTATCTCTCTCTCTGTCTCTGCATCTCTCTCCCTCTTATTTTACACATTGTGGCTAGCCCTGCAGATATTTAGAGTTTATCACTTAAGTTTCTTTGTGTATATTCAGTGGTGAGTTTTAATCTGCCATTATATGTGGTCTTTTTTTTAATGATTATTTGCATTGGGCTAATTTCATTTATTTATCTATCTATCTATCTATCTATCTTTTTTATTTATTTATTTATTTATTTATTTATTTATTTATTTATTTATTTATTTATTTTTGGCTTTTTTGGGGGGAGTCACACCCGGCAATGCTCAGGGGGTTTCTCCTGGTTCTGCACTGAGGAATTACTCCTGGCGGTGCTTGGGGACCATTTGGGATGCCGGGATTGAACCCAGGCTGGCATGGGCCAGCCAAGTGCAAGGCAAACACCCTACCCGCTGGGCTATGGCTCTGGCCCTGCTTTGTGGTCTTTTATCAATGTCACTGAGATGCTAATAACTTTTTAAGGTTGAGTTGTTTCTTTCCCTCTTTTTTATGTCCTTGTATTTCAACCCAATAATGAGTATTCTATTAACAACTCTTATGCATATTGAATGGAGAGTGTTTTGTTGAGAAGAACTTATTTTTCTATCAAACCAATAAGAATATAATGTGCCAGATGGTTAATTCCCACGGGTTAATGAGTGTACTCGCACTCTTCATGATTTGAAATATCCCGTGGACATCCTCTTGGTGAAAAGATTGCTAGATTTCATTTACATTTGTATGAAATACACATTGCCTTTTTTTCTTTTCTTTTCTTTTTTTTTTTTTGCTAATAAATAGGAAAGTAGATTTTTACTCCTAAGTGTGAAATATACACCATTTTAATTAGATAATCTTTTGATGTTTGAAACTAAATTTGCAGAAATGTGAGTGAGTCCTGGTCAGACTTAAGGTTACATTTGCTGGTACGGGTGGGGTGGGGGCACACCTGGCTGAGCTCAGGGATGATTCCTGGATCTGTGCTCAGGGATCTCTCCTGGCAGTGCTTGGGAGGGTACAAACACCTAACCCAATCTTGCTGTCCCTTCCCTAGGTTATCTTTTAACAATTAATTGAACTTAAGTTAAAGAGTTAAAGCATAGTTTCTGAAGCTTGTATAAGAGACAATAGCCAGAAGTATTATAAAATCATTTTTATGTTACTGTTTTAATAAGATTTATTAATATATAGCACTTTTTGAGGTCTCCGAAATAGTTCTCAGGAGGTTTGAGGGCACTCATGGTATTACTTGGCTTTCTGGGCCGTATGGTTCAGGGTTAGAACGTCTACTGTGACCTGTGGGAAGCCAATGACAGGGTCATTCTTGCTGTACCCAGGGTTACCAGGGCATCATCTGCCAGCACCTATGGGTCAAATGGTTCAAATGCATTCAATCAAGGTCTGCTAACCTCTTCTGATCAACTTAGTCCAACACTCAGACTTTTAACTGAGGGAAGTCTATACAGTGTCAAGTTCAATTTTAAAGTCACTAGTTTTGAACCATTTAGGAGAAGATTCTTGTAAATAGTAACATCTAAAAGGGTAAAGATTGCCAGAAACAAAATAATCTACTTGAACCTGCTTTGAAAAAAACTAAACAAAACAATATAACATGACTTTTTTGAGTGTGGCTTTTTTGTTTTGTTTGGGGGCCACATGTGGAAGTACTCAGGGCTTGCTCTGTGCTTGGTGATCACTCCTGGAGGGCTCGGGAACCAAATGGAGTGCCCAGGTTAAAAAAAAAACTGGTCTGCCGCATGCAATGCAAGTGTTCTATCCATTCTACTATCTCTAATCCCATGCTAGTGGCTTTTTGAGGGCTGAGGGAGCAGAGTTCTTTCGGCTATTGCAGTTTGTGCTCAGGGATTACTCCCAGCTCTGTGTTCTATTCCAGCAGGGTTCACAAGTCTATGAGATAAGGGCATCAAACCGGGATGGCTGAATAAAGGCACATATCTGAATCCCTGTGTTATTTATCCAACCTCAATAACCTTTTGTTTGAGAGAGTAAGTAGTTTAATGAAGAAATTAAGTGATGAAGCATCTTAACATAGGCATATTTAGGGACTTTTAAAAATACATAGTAAGATAAAGTAAAATTGAGTAACATTGCTATTAAAACATTAGATCAATCCTTCACAATAGAGAACTTCAAATTACAAATGTGCAATTTGAGCAAACAAGAATAAAGATAGGTTTGTTTTGGGGGTATACATTTAATGTTAGTCTTTTTAAATGATTGTTTAATAACGGGTTAAGGAAATAAAACTAGAAGTCTTGTGAGTTTTTTTTGACATCCGTATCTTTCGTGTCATATGAGAATCCATTCACATACCTTTCAAAGTGGTTCATTATGATGTCAAAGCTATTTCATGTTTTTACATTGTACTTAAAGCCAAATCAAGATTATAGATATATCACAGTAAAGAACTTACTTCCCTTTATGATTAGGTGTTTCCTCTCTATTTTCACTTTTTCTTTCCTGCATTGCATTTTGTTTTCTTTCATATTTTAGTCCTGCATTCCAGTAGTTCTTTGCTTCATTCAGTTCAATTTACTCTGCTAGATGTTTAGAAAGAATATTATAACTCAACCTTCATGTAATGGTTTATAACCTGATTTTGTGATCTTTTTAAGGGCTGTTTTATTGACAAGTAAATTATACTTACTTCAGTCAATTGTATGTACTTATGTCACTTTAAATTTAACTTTATCACTAGTTGTCAAGTTCTCCCCTGTGGCCTTTTTAATGTTCCAATGTATTTGGCAATATATTTTTTTATTGACATTTCAATTTTGTTTTGCAGTATGCTAAAGTTACAAGAAAACAAATGACTGAAAGTTAAACGTGCATCAACCCAGACAAAAGTTGAGTTTTAGGAGTCATTGAGAAGATACAATTTTCATTGCATGCACTGACTTTTGCACCTACCACAGAGCCTAGAATCATTCACTCAACAGCAGGGTACTGAACTCTACATGGCAATGCATACAAACCGAGAAAGGAAATCCCCACAAAACAAATTCAAGGTGTAGACTTCTTCACTAGCTTTGAATATTTTTATGGTCAGTTAGAGAAAGCCCAAATCATTCAAACATTTTAGTTTGTTGCTATTTACATTTATGTTTTAGTGCATTAATTCTTCTTTATCTTATTTACCTTTTATCTTATTTCATGAGTAATTCATCCCAGATGAACTTGTTTTTTTTTTTTTTTTTTTGTGCAACATTGTCTATGTTGATTTATGATCTGTTTCTCCATACAGAGGTCCAGGCTTGGTCCCTAAAAAATTGTCTATATATGTTTGATTACCTGAAACTTACACATCAACAGGGCCATAAACAAAAACATGGATTGAAAACGTTGGATATTATTAGGTATTATTTGCCTAGTTTATATATTTTGGGAAACAAAAGCAATGAACTCTTACTTGGATATTTCCATTGGCCAATTGTAGTATAGACTCCTTTCATTGTCTAATGCAGTATATGCTGGTTATGTATATTTTTATGAATCCACAATGAATTAAAAATAAATGGAATTTAAAAATCATTTATTCCACAACACTTGCCATGTTTATTTATTTACTTTTCCTTTTTGTGCTTTTTTGGGTCACACCCAGCAATGTTTAGGATTATTCCTGGCTCTGCACTCAGGAATTATTCCTAGCAGTGCTAGGAAAAAAAAAAAAGAAATCTTAGTCAAGACCTCCAATACAGGAAGATCATTACTTGTGCTAAGTGGATCAAAATGACAGGGGCAGACATAGAATGATTGCACTAATTTGTGGCATATAAATAATGATTTATAATAATTGAGACTAACACCCCTGGGCAATAGAAACAAGGACCAGGAGGATTGATCCAAGGTTGGAAGCCTGCCTCAAGGGCTGGGGAAAGGACAGTTGGGATAGAGAATGGATCACTGTGGCAATGATTGTTGAAGGGATTGCTCTGGCTGGGAGATGTGTGCTGAAAGCTGGTAAAGGATCGAACACGATGGCCTCTCAGTATCTGTATTGCAAACCATAATGCCCAAAAAGGAGAGAGAAAGGAAAAAAGTGCTTGGCATAAAGGGGTGGGAGGTACTGATGGTGGGAAATGTACACTGGTGGAGGAGTGGGTGTTAGAACATTGGATGACTGAATCTATCATGAAAGTTTTGTAACTGTGTTTCTCATGGTGATTCAATTAAAAAAAAGATTCCTTACTTATTTGCTAGCCCTGGGTTTCTGTATTGCTAATGAAGGATTGTTTTTTCTCCTTCCTACAGGCCTTTGCATATGTTTATGCTAAAGGATGTGTTTGTGTTTAAGCACAAAAAGATAGTCCTGCAGTGCAGTTGCAAGTTATTTAACTCTGAATTATTTACTCCTGGGTTTCTGCCATATTTGCCAACTATACTTCTCAGTGGCCTTTGGACTGATTATAATTCCTTTCACCCCAAAAGGAGGGTCCTGTACTCTGGACTGGATGGTAACAGGAAAAGAGTTCACCTGACTTTGAAATGGGACCACTTTAGAGTAAGCCCTGCTAAACCAAGAGTAAGATTAAAATGTTGGGAGCTAGAGCTGTCTAATGACTGTAGTGGTATTCTACAGATTTGCATCTCTGCACCAATGTCTGCAGTACAGAATTACAGCTATGCACTAGTCTTTAGAGATAGGCACGGTTTTTCTCCACAAGGAATTACTATAGGACAATGGAAAACATAATGCATATGGTCTGTTTTACAGAAAGCACTGGAGAGTGTGTGAGTACATGCTACTTAGCTGCTGCAGGGCTGTGTTCAAAAGAAATGTTCTGGTATCCAGGCCTGCCAAAGAAGAGATTCATTTCCCAGTGTAGATCCATATCAGGAAGTTAGACTTCCTGCCACAAGGAGATTTAAGGCCTGCACCCTCCCAGCAACATAAGAAAAAAACAGATCACTCTGAACCCAGACAGTGGACAACAAACAGAGCACTCTAATTAGAAAAGAGAGCTACAGTGGTCAGCGTAGCTGACCACCTCAGGGCAAAATAAAGGGTGCCTCTTTAAAAGATCTCTGGATGTGGCCCTTAAAATGAGCTTTTTAATCAATTATGCATGATGACTAAGATTAATGGGGCTCTATATGATAAAGCAACATCTTATAACAGACCAGCAAAGGTCTAGAAAAGTGTAGATTTTAAAAAATTCGAGGGAGATAGTAAAAATGAATAGTTCTTTTGTGGGATGTATATTGCTGGACCTTTGGTGGGGCTGACAATTGAACGCATGTAGAGGTCTGAATTTAAGCCTTGAAATTCAATAATATCAGGGGCCGAGTGATAGCCCAGCGGGTAGGGTGTTTGCCTTGCACACATCCGGTCCATGCCTGCCCCGGGTTTGATCCCGGCATCCCATATGGTCCCCTGAGCACCACCAGGAGTAATTCCTGAGTGCAGAGCCAGGAGAAACCCCTGAGCATCGCCAAGTGTGACCCAAAAAGCAAAAAAAAAAAAATTCCATAATATTGTAAATCATTTATTTGAGGTCATAAAAATAAAATTGTAAATAATAAGTGTTTATTTTCTTTTAATGTAAAAAAAAATTCTAGTGGAAGCAGAATGGAGCTATTCTTTTTTGCCACTATAATAGAGAGATTTTCTTTTTTTTTCTTAGCAGTAAATTTATGGAAAAACAGTTAATGGATCTAGCTGCAAATGACATTTATCAAATCATGGTTGAACTGTAGCCATAGACTGTCTATGGATACAAGAGTTTAGCAAAAACTCAACAAACAGATTCTGTGTGAATTAATGGATTGGTCAAAGTACTTAAATTTACTCACTCAGTTTTTTGTTTTTCTTTACTCCCTTTCTTTTTTTTTATTAATATTTTATTATACCACCGTGAGATATTCAATTACAAAGTTGTTCATGTTTGGGGTTTCGAAACACAGTGTTCCAGCACCCATTCCTCCACCATACCCATTTCCCACCACAGATGTCCCCGATTCCCTCCCCCCCTCTCCTAGCCTGCCTCTATGGCAGGTTCTTTATCTCTTTTCTCTTTCTCCTTCTCAATAATAGAGAGATTTTCACCAGCTCCTGGTGAGATGTTGCTATCAGGTTTGTTGTTTTTAATGTATGCTTTTTCAAGTTCATTATGCAAAATTCTATAGAAGTTACAGGGCAAGTAATGGAAAATATTAAGGAAATATTAAGTTAAAGAAATTAAGTTAAAAATAAGATTTCTCCAGGTGGTCAAGAAGTTAAAGTAATTAAATTAAAAAAATAAGATTTTTATAAGATTTTTACCTTGATTCCAGTTCAGGTATCACATATTCCTTGAGTTTCACTGGGTGAAGCCCTGAGAGATCCCTGAGAACTGTTTGGGCGCCCCCACCACAAATAATAAAATAATAATAATAATAATAATAATAATAATAATATGATTTCTCAGGACTTTTACTGTATCAATGTATATTTGTAATTCTCTCAAAGGTTGTGGGTGGGATCAACTAAGTTTTTGCAGGAAAGATTTGGGGCTTTAGCTAAAATGTCAAAATGCAGAAAAATTGGTCCACATAGCTTCATTTCATTAGGAATAGCTACTGAACATATTTTCATAGAACTTAAGGGAAACACAGTGATGCTGGTGATGATGATAATGATGAGTATTTAATAAGTGACCATTTAAAAGTTCTTGATTTTATGGCTGTCAATTAAGTAAAATGATTGCAGTTCTGTTCACTCATGTTATTTTCTAATTAAATTTTTAAAAATTCATAGTTGAGTTTTATTTATTTTATTTTTTAAAACATTTTATTATACCACCGTTAGATATACAATTACAAGATATTCATGTTTAAATTTTGGCTTACAGTGTCCCAACACCCATCCCTCCACTCTTGCCCATCTCCCATCAACAATGTCCCCACCTCCCTCCCCCTTTACCCCAGCCTGCCTCCATGGCAGGTTCTTTATCATCTCTCTCTCTCTCTCTCTCTCTTCTCTCTCTCTTTCCTTTCTTACACATTGTAGATTGTAATATATTCTAGAACATGATTAGTTCCACTAGTTTGATGTACTGGGTCCGACCACGAAAATGGCAGCTATTATGGTGAGTGAGTCATAGTTGAGTTTTAGACATGCAATATTGTAGTACCCACCCCACCAACAGTGTCAACTTCTGTCCACCAACGACTTCAGGACTCTCCCATCCTCTTCTGCCCTATTTCTCTACAACCTGCCCTCTTTGCCAGGCACCTTTTTGAGCTTGTTTGTTAAAGTTGGGGTCTCTCAATTCAGAGTTGACTCTGTGGTTTGGATATTTGTCTCGATCATTCCTTAACATCACCTTTGTACCTGACTGTTGACCTGGCCCTGTTACTTCTCATCTGTCACTTCCCCCACTGTCATCCCCCACTCTCATGGCTTTGAACCACAAAGTTACTGTAGCTTTACCACCACCCAAATGCTCAAGAATCTCAACCACAGTCTGCGTCTCACCTAGTTGATAAGCAAATATTTAAAAACTCTTGGAATAATGATTTGTTCGCGGTTAATGCTGGCAAAGTAATATGGGGACTGGAGGAAGGAAAGTTCAAAGCATGGAAGCATCAGGTCTTATACTCATATTGCATGCCTAAGGTACAATCTGACTAAGGTAGTAGGGATGTGGACCCCACCTGCTGGACCCTTCCTGCTGGACCAGGGTAGCATGGCATTGCTAAATGTGTACTGAATGCTAGGCCCACACAGCCAGGGGAGTGGCCACCCGAGGACCCCTGACTGTGGCTTGGGAGTTTCAAAAAGATTAAAAAATGGTGGTGGAAGAAATATGTAGACCTCAGGAACTGTGAAGATAAAAATACACTGAGACATTTTCAGGCATGCAGAAGCAAAGATACTGCAGGTTACAGACCTGGTAGACTGGCTGAGGCTTATCTGCTAGGAATTGAGTGTCCTCTTCTGTGTGTACGATTGAGTGATGGCCGGGGGATCACTTAAAGAGGTAAGTGTGGAAAAGTGGTAAGAGGAAGCAGGAGTATGGGGAGCTGGCCAGGAAGGAAACAAATCTGAGACTCTAAGTAGGGTTGAGCTGAAGGTCTATGGAAGTGGTAAACCCTGACATTAAAACTGATCTCATATTTAGACAGTCAATAAGCTCTCATACAGTGGATTTAATGTTGGGATAAAATGATTATGACCGAATTTGAGTATTTGTTTCACAGTGATGAAATAGGAGAAAAATAGATGCAATCTCCATCATATCTACTCTGATTTTACAGTGACTACGATAATTTAGAATATAAATATTCAGACCTCAGTCTTTAGTTCTAGACCCTCTTAGCTGAAATTTTCCAGGTAACCTGATTAGGAAAGAAATTTTGGTTAAGACACATTTTCTTGAATAAGAATTGGTCTGATCCTAAGAAATAAAATCAGGTTCTGGATGAAGAAAATAAAAGAAACCAAGTGAGACAGGATTACAATAAAATTCAGGCACCAGAGCGATAGCAGAGCAGGGAGGGCATTTGCTTTACACTTACTCAACCTGGGGTAGATCCCCAGCATCCCATAGGGTACCCCGAGTACCACCAGGATTAATTACTGAGTGCAGAGCCAGGAGCTACCCTGAGCATTGTTGGGTGTGATATTTTATTTAAAATAAAATAAAATTCAGTCCTGTGATACAGTGACTTATTTACCCCACAAACAAAATGTCCGCCCAGGTATGCTGATCCAGAGACTCAGAGACATGGGACAGAGCTGCTACTGGCTCTCCCTGTGCCCAGCTGATCACGAGGCACCTGGGAGGGATGGCAGGTTCTAGCCCTGACCGCCACCCCAGCAGAGCCTCACAAGAAGCTAGATTACACCCCACTCCATGGGGATGCCATTTTTTATATCTGGACTTTCCTCTCATCAGAACTCCACCCAGTAGAAGAGCCTACCACAGCCTGTATCATCAAGACCCACCTTGCAGCAGTCTTTTTGAAGTCTGGCCCAGGTATGCTGATCCAGAGACTCACAGACATGGGGCAGAGCTGCTACTGGCTCTCCCTGTGCCCAGCCGCTCACGAGGCACCCAGGGAGGGATGGCGGGTTCTAGCCCTGGCCCACCATGCCAGCAGAGCCTCACAAGGAGCTAGAGAACCCCCACCCCAGTCCATGGGGGCCGCCATTTTCCACATCCGGACTTCCCTCTTGTCAGAACTCCACCCAGTAGCCGTGCGGTTCATCAATAAATGCTGGAGATCAGAGGTGACTACAGAGTATGCCACCTGCCCTGCAGAGCCTGGCAAGCTACCTGTGTCATATTTGATATGCCAAATACCAGTAACAATTATAGCCCTCATTCCCATGACCTGATGGAATGGCTTGAGGCTCTTTATGTTCCTGGAGCAAGCAGATGCCCTTGGGCTCTGCTGGCATGAGACAGGACATATGGAGATGTTACTGGTGCCCGCTCGAGCAAATCAATGATGAAAGGGAAGACAGTGATAGAATGATACAGTGAAAATTCAGTCCTGGAGGAAACATTATTAGAACTTAGATAATTAGGTCCAGGATCTCTACTTCCATTTTTCTCCTCTCTTAATCCTGACTCATATTTTTCTCCTTCTTTCAGGATTGTCTTTTATTTCTGTTCTAAAACCACTCCACACAAGATTTCAAGCTAATGGTAGCTCAAATTGATGCTGGGAAATCAAAAAATAGGCAAACATAAAGCATTTGCAATCTATCTAAGAAAAAATTAAAATAATAAAGTAATGTGAAATATTTCAAACACATAGAGGATATGCCCCATTTTAAGGATGAATGATTTATAAATGATCTAATTGGCACTACTTAAAATACTCTCCCCAGCTCACTGGAATCAAAATTTTATTCTGATGTTTCTCTGGGCAACGCTCCTGGCATAACTGATATAATCACTGTATCACTGTATCACTGTCTTCCCATTCATCATCGATTTGCTCGAGCGGGCACCAGTAACATCTCCATATGTCCTGACTCATGGTAGTAGAGCCCAAGGACATCTGCTTGCTCCAGGAATATAAAGAGCCTCAAACTATTCCATCAGGTTATGGGAATGAGGTCTATAATTGTTACTGGTATTTGGCATATCAAATACAACACGGTTAGCTTGCCAGGCTTGCCGTGTGGGTGGCATACTCTTTTTTTAAGTATTTTATTATACCACCATGAGATTTACAATTACAAAGATATACAATTACAAAGTTCATAGTTGGGTTTTGGTCATACAGTGTTCCAGCACCCATCCCTCCACCAGTGCCCATCTCCCACCACCAACGTCCCCGGTTCCCTCCTCCCTTACCCAGCCCTCCTCCATGGCAGGTTCTTTATTTCTTTCCCTTTCTCTCTCATTCTCTTTTCCTTCCTTCCAGACTATGGATTACAGAACATACATTAAAGGGTTGTCATGTGTATCTTTTTGCCTCTATTTAATGCTCAGTTCTAGGTTGGTATTAGTACTTTCTACAATTGTTAGCACACTGTTCCATTTTCTGTCTTACTTGCCTCTGACTCCCACAGGTTTGTGATAATTTCCACCTTTGACAAGACCTCCTGATATATGTTTCACTTGACCTTGGATATTGGTATCATAATATGTACATATATATTTATGTCATGCAAATAAATGCAGTCATTCTGTATCTGTCTCTCTCCTTCTGGCTAATTTCACTCAGCATAATCTTCTCCATGTCCATCCATTTATAGGCAAATTTTATAACTTCATTTTTTCCTAACAGCTGCATAGTATTCCATTGTGTAGATGTACCAAAGCTTCTTTATCCAGTCATCGATTTTCGGGCACTCTGGTTGCTTCCAGATTCTGGCTATTGTGAATAATGCTGCTATGAACATAAAAGTAGGGATGGTGTTTCCGCTGCGTATTTTTGGCTTCCCAGAGTATATTCCCAGGAGTGGTAAGGCTGCGTCAAATGGGAGTTCAATTTCTTGTCTTTGGAGGAATGTCCATATTGTTTTCCAGAAAGGCTGTACCAGCCGGCATTCGCGGGTGGCATACTCATGTAGTCACCACTAAATACATCATTTATTGATGAACCACACCCACATATATATACATTCAATGCTCAGTTCTCGGCTGGTATTATCATTTTTCTATGCTTATTAGCACACAGTTCCCTTCTCTGTCTTATCTAACCTATGACTCCCAAGTGTTTGTGGTATACCAGGTTTTGAGATATCATGCCATGGGAATTGGGCTGTGTCCAGCTGTGGAGTCCGGACATTGAGGATGACTGTGCTTGTGTTGCGCAAGGTTTTCTAGCTTCTGAGAGTCGGGGGGGCAGGCCAAGGGAGCAAAACCTGCCCCCACCCCAAGATGCCCCATCGGCCTAGCACAGGGCCGGCAGGCCGAGACTCTGCCCTGCGCCTGAGTACCTGGTATCTGGCCAAGAGCCTTAGCAGCAGTTCTGGGCAGGCCACCAGGCCTATTTGGAGTGAGCCATAGTGGTGGAGGTGACCCCATCTTCAGCTCCCTAAAAAACATGCTTGGTGTGGTTACCTCTTGGATGACAGGCTTAGCTAGCTTGGGAGCTTTGCTCACAGCTTAATCTATTTACATGTTATTAAGCCAAGGTTCATTCTAATGAGATCTCTCTTCTATGTAAACACTGATAGAGGGTGGGGCAGCTACAGAAGTTACCTTGACTCTGAATAACTTCTGACTTATACATCTACTAAGACTTCTACGGCAGAGCCTGGCAAGCTAGCCAGGTCCTATTTGATATGCCAAATACCAGTAACAATTATAGACCTCATTTTCATGACCTGATGGAATGGTTTGAGGCTCTTTATGTTCCTGGAGCTAGCAGATGCCCTTGTGCTACACTAGGGTGTGACAGGACGTATGGAGATGTTACTGGTGCCCGCTCAAGCAAATCGATGATCAACGGGAAGACAAGTGATACAAGTGATACAAGTGATATACACATACATATACACAACATATATTTAATATCTAGAAATTATGATATGGTATCAGTAAAAGACTATTTGTCACTTAAAAATGAATATGACTACAGATCAGTGAAAATAAATTCTACAACACTCCTATGGTCACGTGACTGGTCTTTGTGATAAGTCTTTCATTGTACTCTGAAATAATCTTGACCTCTGGATAGCCATAGCATCACAAACTAACTATAGTGACTTAAAACCTCCACCCGTTATTAATTAAGTTGACTAGGAAAACCTTTGGCTTTTCTCACCTAGCTCCCTTATTAGCTTTCCATCAGCTGGGGAATCTGGCTGAATGGCTGAAGCTCTCTCAGCTTGTCATGTGGTTTCATGTTCAGGAGCAACAAGGGAGAAGCTGCAAGGTCTTTTCAGACAGAAGCTGGGAAGTCACACAGCATCGCTTACACTGCATTCCATTAACGGAAGATAGTCACAAAGACAGCTCAGAATCCAAGGGCAGAAATATAGATTCTACCTCATAGTGAGAAGGGAGGGGGCAAAGTGACATTTGCAAAGAGATATATGCATAAGGAGGAGGAAATTTGGGGTCATCTGCAAATAACAATAGCCACAAGAGAGCAATGACTGGGGACTATGGAAAGAACTCTAAAGGAAGGGAAGAGAAATGAAAAGAAGGCAGAAGTCTTTTTCTAAAAAAACAGTTTGACTCTATTCATTTTAAAAACTGAAACTTTAAATCCTGAACCTCTTTCCATTGGATCATTTACCTGATAATACTGACTATGACTTTTAATTTTGCTAAGTTATAGGTCTGTATCACACAGCCATTTTGGAAAGCAGATCAATTTCCTCTGAAGTTGTGTTGAGGTTTGATTTATAAATTCATTTTCACCTTTGCATTTGTAATCATTAAAGGAATGGGATGACTCTTTCCAAAATATAAGTATTTGTAATCATTAAAGAAGCAAGCATAAATTAATTAAAATTATTTTAGTCATGTTATCTATTATGGCAACATATTAATTAAAATTATTTTAGTCATGTTATCTATTATGGCAACATTTGTAAGCATCTGAGTCATGAATCTGATGAAGCAAAAATACAATTGATGTTTTGATTTCTTGGGGGTGGGTTTGAGTGGTGCTCAGGGTTTACTTCTGGCCATGTGCTCTGGGATCACTCCTAATTGGTGCTCAAGGTATCATATATGTGTTGACAATCAAACAAGATTTCCTACATACAAAGCAAGTCATTATACACAATGTTATTTTTATGGCCCTTAATGCTAATATTTTAATTCATTTTATTGTGTTTCAAATGACCAAATGGAGAAAGTACTGACAAACTTCTTAAGCCTGTATTTGTATTCTTTTTAGATCAGAATACCAAGTAGAACAATTTGTCATAAATAGAAGACCTCATTATTGTCAATGACATTTCTGGATTTTTGGGAAAAAGCAACAGCTATAAATCTAATCCTATAACTACCAGCCTATGATGTAGAAGGTTATTTTGCCAATGATAATATTACATGATCACTTTTCCAAATTCTTTTCTTATTCTTTTGGTCATAGAATCTGCCTGATTCTTACTGAGTAAGATTCTTTTGCCAGTAGAGCTATTACATGAACCTCTTTTCAAATTCTTCCTTGTTGTTTTTTTTTGTTGTTGTTGATAATAAGGTAAAATTAAGTTTCACTGTGTTTGCTTCACAATGAATGTATGTGGAAAAGGAAGGAGAGGGAACATGACAAAGAATGAAGATGTCTTACATACTGACCTCATTTTGGTTCTGTTTACATTCCTTTTCTTGCATTCTGGAGATCGTCATGCTGTCTGTGGCACAGAGAAAATCATTCCTAACCCCTGTGGGTCCTTCAGAGACTGGAAAAATAAACCAAAAATCAGGCAGATTGATAAGAGAGAAAGTAAAAAGGAGTTTGCTAATAACTTATCTACCTCCTGTATACACGGGAGTGACCCAACAAAGCTGAGAATCTCACCCACATGAGTTTAGACATGGGCTTGAAAACTTTAGCTAAAACAAAGGTTGTGGGAAGAAGGGAAAAGGCAGTTGGGGGGTTCTAGAAGGCAATTAGTATATAGATTTCAATTCACTCTTCTTTATTGAAAAAGTGAGAATTAGATTTTTCTGGGATAGTGAGGCAAACACCTATACAGAGGTAAGTTTACATGCAAATATCTTTTCAAATGCAACCTTCATTCAGTCTTTAGACCACTGAATGACATTAACCTCTTGTTAAAGACATAGTTGGGGAGGAAGATTTCTCTTTAGGTTACTAGGATTAGGTTATAGCATTTAACTCAGTAATTCAATTTTTGTTTTGGTCTGAGAATCTCCAAAAATTCAAAATAAAAACCCAAAGTAAATACCATTTCAATACCTTATTTCTCCCAGGGAATGCATCTAATTTTTTTAAAACAATCTGGAAAACTGTATATTTATAACTCTTATATAACTGGACAATTCAAGAAATGGGACAAATGTGATGGCGATTACATTGTGTCATTCATTCATTTAATATTATGGAGTACCTCTTTGATTCTAGCATACACTGAGTATAGAAAATAGAGAAAAAGAAGACATAACTTGAATGCTTTGGGAGAATTCCTAAATCTGGAGCTGGCAAAGGTTTTCTGCAATGAAAGAGATATAAACATATGTTTCAGACATGCTGACCAGACTTGCTGACCATCTCTGTGGCAGAGTCAACTCACACTATAAAGCCCAAAAGCAGTCATAGAAATACATAAATGAATTGCTGTGACTGTCTTCCAAAAAAAACTGTATTTACAGAAACAGATGGTGGACTGGATTTTGCCCCTGGGCTACAGTTTAATGACCCCCCATTCTATATAATTGAAGGACATAAAATTTAAGAGCAGTGAAGTATTGTAAGTAATATGCTGGTAATAGGTCAGGGGTATGAAAGAGAAAAGTGCCGCTTCTCTAGGATAGAAGGTGGTTGGGAGAAACTTGTGAAAAATAGGCAGGCTTTTGCCAAGTGTACAAGGGAAAAACAGACAGCCAATAATTTCTGTGCAATTCAGATGCTTTGGGATGACTGAATCACAGGGACCATGTTAGCGGGCTAGACATCACATTTTTAATCTTCAAGGTCCAGTTAACTCTTCAATTCAGTGATCCTTTCATAACATGCCAGACAGAATTTGTCAAAATAAAGTATAAAAATCAGTAGCACTACATGCTTTCAAACTCATGTTGATTTAAAAAAAAACACGGAATAAATATCTTTGTATGAAATAAACAGCAAACTGCATTAGCACAATTATTTCAAGCCATCACCAAATGCAGAGACTCGTCCCCAAGTCTCTGGCCTGTTTAACTTTTAAAGGGCTGGGGGGGACACGGCCTGTGATCAGGGTTTACTTCTGACTCTGCACTCAGAAATTACCTTTGGCAGGCTCTGGGGACCATATGGGATTCTGGGGATGGAATCCAGGTACAAGGCAAACTACCTACCCATTTTATATCTCTAGCCCCTAACCTTTAATTTAAGAACTTTTTTTTTTTTTTTGCTTTTTTTTGGGGTCACACCCGGCAATGCTCAGGAGTTTCTCCTGGCTCTGCACTCAGGAATTACTCCTGGCGGTGCTTGGGGACCATATGGGATGCCGGGGATCGAACCCGGGCCGGCATTGGCCGGCAACGCACAAGGCAAACGCCCTACCCGCTGGGATATCGCTCGGCCCCTTAAGAACTAATTTTTATTAAGAGCAACAGTTGATGACTGAAGATGGAGCTCAAGAAGTAGAGCATTTCCCTCGCATGAGTGAGGCTCTTGGTTCTAACCATGACACTGCAAAATATAAAAATAACAAATACCAGTTGAATGCTTCATTGTTCTCTAGCTCTAGTGTGTGTATGTGTGTATGTGTAGATAAATACATATATGTACAAAAACACTTTTTTTGGATTTTGAGCCACAATTAATGGTGCTCAGCAGCTACTCCTGGTTCAGTGCTTAGGATTGTTTTCCTCATTACTTGGGGACCATGCAGGGCTCCTGCATGCAAAGCATATTCTCTAATCCTTAGAGCTATCTCCTGGCCTCCTATTGTTTTTTTTTTTTTGTTGTTGTTGGGGGGTTATACTTGGTGATACTCAGATAGTTATCCTTGGCTCTCTGTTTTTTTTTTTTTTTTGTTTTTTTGCTTTTGGGTCACACTCGGCAATGCTCAGGGGGTTACTCCTCCTGGCTCTGCACCCAGGAAATTACTCCTGGCAGTGCTCAGGGAACCATATGGGATGCCCCGGATCGAACCCAGGTTAGCCACGTGCAAGGCAAATGCCCTACCCGCTGGGCTATCGCTCTGGCCCCTATCCTTGGCTCTCAGAATAGGGATTACTCCTGGTGTGCTCAGGGGACCATATGGGGTGCCAGGAGTCAAATTTGGGCTGGCCACATGCAAGGCTAACGGGCTCATCTGACTACTCCCTCCTCTACTCTAGAGGTCTTGGCATGCTGGGGATTAAACACGCAGGGCGTGGGCTTCACCACTTGAGCCATATCCCTGGCCCCTATTTGTTTAAAAATAAGTAAAGAAGATGAATATTGATTTGGATTTATTACTCAGCATATGAGAGGTGGAGGAGGTTTTATTTAAGGGACTCTATTTAAGAAGAGTAATCCCCACACCATGAGGGCCGCCATTTTCTACATCCGGACTCCCTCTTGTCAGAACTCCACCCAGCAGAAGAGCTGATTGCAGCCCAGCTGGGCCTCCTGGCTCATCAATAAATGCTCGAGTCTTGAGGTGATTAGAAGATAATCCCACCCGCACAGCAAAGCCTGGCAAGCTACCTGTGTTGTATTCGGCATGCCAAATACCAGTAACAATTATAGACCTCATTCCCATGACTTGATGGAATGGTTTGAGGCTCTTTACGTTCCTGGAGTGGGCAGATGCCCTTGGGCTATCTCGCATGTGACAGGACATATTGAGATGTTACTGGTGCCTGCTCGAGTAATTGATGATCTACGGGAAGTCAAGTGATCAAGTGATCACCAAATGCAATGGCTTTTTCACTACACTTTTTTTCACTCTGTGTACTCTGTACCAATTTCTCTTCACAGGTTCAGATTTAACAGAGTCATTGGCCTCTCATGAGGGACCAACCCAGTAATGTGGATTCTGAATATAGTTGTGGAATTCTTTATTGAAAATATGCCTATGATTAAACATTTGCTAGTTTAGCTTTTTAGGAACTGGGAAAGTGTTCTACAAAAGGTAAGGCTCGGCAGTTTAAATCGCACCAGCACTGGGATTATTTGCTTCTGCCTAACAGTTGCAACCTGTATATGTATTTTTTCTCCCAAATTGTACTGATCCTCTACATAGAGTCTGACACTCTATTGCAACTCTTTTTATTACTCTCAAATTGGTTATTGGCATTTTGAAATATAGAGATATTTAAAAAATCGTCCTGCATTTGGACCTCTCAAATATACTGGCTTCCAACGAAAGCCAAGTTCTGAGTTTAACCTTAAAATTAGCTGAGATATCTGTCTCCCTCACCCTGTTACATGCTCTCCAAGCCTTCTTGCCAGTTCTCTGCTCTGGTCTTGCCATCTTCAACTCATGCAATATTGCCAGATAAAGAAAGATGGTTTCCTAACATGCACACTGGTGAAGATGACTCACCTGATCGCTCTCCTTGGCCTCATAAAAAACTCTAAGGGGGCCAAAGTGACAGCACAGTGGGTAGGGTGTTTGCCTTGCACATGGCCAACCTGTGTTCGATCCCGGCATCCCATATGGTCCCCAAGTACCAGCAGGAGTAACTCCTGAGTGCACAGTCAGAAGAAACCCTTGAGCACTGCCAGGTGTGAACCAAAATGCAAAAAAAAAAAAAAACCTCTAAGGAGGTAGTAAATTTTCTATGAGAGCTGTTTTCATCACTAACACCTTGTAGTAATGATGCTTCTAGATCAAATACACACTGTAAGCCATGCTTAAAATTGAGTATTCATTTCTTGACTCCAATAGACAAAGAATTTGAATTTTTTTTCACAGTGTACAAGAACTCCAATGTGATGGTCTCTACTTGTTCAGCCTCCTCTCTCCCGATCTTGCATGCTGCCATGTTCTTTTAGGTTTCCTTAACGTGCATCTGCCACTTTATTTATGTATCTATCATTATTTATTTATTTTTTTTTTTGGGCCCCGGCGGTGTCAGGGGTCCTGGCTTTTGCCAGGATTACTCTGGCGGTGCTCGGGGGCCATATGGGGGAGGACGGGCTGGCGCAGCCCAGTGGGCTATCCTCGCCCGCACTGCCCATTTTCCCCCTTACCTTCTTGTTTGTCTGGCTAATTGCAACGAATTCTTTGAGATTTATCTCTTATGATTCTATGTTCCTGAATTCCTTGAGGCATAAAAAGCTATACTTCTATTCTCATTTTAGCAAGGTCTCTTGTAAAGCAATCATGTTATTATCTCATTTACTTAAAAAATTGTCTCTTTTGTATCATTTAGATTTCAGCACTTTCAGGATAAATGGTAACTTTTAATTCTGAAAATTTCTTTCATGAATAGTAGCACACAATACACAGTTCTTGAGTGAATGGATAGTGAATTAATTTGAATATTTTTTTTAAAAACAGAATTTTACATTTGAAAAATAACTTCAACATAATCTGCACAACAGAGTGATATGTACACAGCCTGAACATGCTAAAAACTACTATGAATTGTATACTTTAAAAAATGCTCTAATGGCTTATTAAATATATCCCAATAAAACTTGTTATTTAAATAAGCAAAAATAAATTCATCATAAAAACTTAAAATTTATTATGAGGAAAATATATTACTACTTTTATATGCTAAAATTATTAAAGAACTGTCATTTGAGTATAAAATATGGGTTATTATGAGAGCATGAGAGCTTCTAAATTATAACAATGTTCCATAATTTTTTTCTAGAGAAAGCCAGTGTCCTAGAGGTGTTAAAGCCCTAACCATCCAAACCTCTTCAGTGATAGGGTTTATAATTTTAAATACTACAAATATTATAATATTCAATGTAAACATTATTCCTTCTTGTCCCCTCTTCTAAAAATTTAGAATTGTAGGGGCAAAAAATCAAAACCAAACTGGTTTGATGCTTGGAATTCAGAGATGAGACAAATCCTCTCCAGAAAGAGCCTCTTTATTTGGCCTTTGGTTGGGTTAGATTAAAATCTTGACTAACATGATAGACCTTCTTTTATATTAGAATTGGTGCTTTTTATGTCTTTGTGTACTCTCAGCACTGGTTGAGATTCTGGCTGTCTGAATTTAATGCAGAGGCCCTGTAGAAGGAGAAGGAGGGAAGCTTAAAACAGAGATTCTAAAAGGGGGTCCATACTGCAGTTGTGAGTGGTGGGGACATGGTCACTTGAGGCTCTTCTTGAAAATTCAATCCAGATCATTGGGTCATACTAAATTAGACTATCAGTCCACTAATCCATGAGAGAGTTTAGAAGGGTATAAATGTTTATTTATTTTAGGGGTATAAGTTTAGTATATCTCATCTGTCACCAAAGTGTCAATATTCTTCGGCCACAGTCCACTGGACCTTCTCAGTTCACTTTCCCTTCCCTACCTTTTCCTTACCACTCGTGAAGCACAATTTCATGGTGAGAGTCTAAGTGTTTATTCATTGTTTTTATTTTTAAAATGTAATTGAAGTGATTAAAAATGTAATTGAAGTGAAGAGACTCACAGACATGGGGCAGAGCTGCTACTGGCTCTCCCTGTGACCAGCCGCTCATGAGGCGCCCAGGAGGGATGGCAGGTTCTAGCCCTGGCCTGCCACCCCAGCAGAGCCTCACAACA
Source organism: Cryptotis parvus (assembly GCA_021461705.1). NCBI lineage: Eukaryota > Metazoa > Chordata > Mammalia > Eulipotyphla > Soricidae > Cryptotis > Cryptotis parvus. Next base: position 4,400 of record JAJIBD010007712.1, on the reverse strand, counting down.
AGCCAGACGACCCTCCACTCCATGAGAGCCTCCATTTTCCACATCCAAACTTCCCCCTTGTCAGAACTCCACCCAGCAGACCAGCCTATCGCAGCCCGGCTCATCGAGATCCACCCTGCAGCAGTCTTTTCTCGTCTGGCCCAGGTATGCTGATCCAGAGACTCACAGACATGGGGCAGAGCTGCTACTGGCTCTCCCTGTGCCCTGCCACTCATGAGGCATCCAGGAGGGATGGCAGGTTCTAGCCCTGGCCCGCCACCCCAGCAGAGCCTCACAACAAGCCAGATAATCCTCCACTCCATGAGGGGCCTCCATTTTCCACATCCGGACTTCCCCCTCATTAGAACTCCACCCAGCAAACCAGTCTTTCACAGTCCAGCTTGCACGGCCGCTTGGTTCATCAATAGATGCTGGATTTTGAGATGACTACAAGAGTATGCTACCCACACAGCAGAGCCTGGCAAGCTACCCGTGTCATATTTGATATACCAAATACCAGTAACAATTATAGCCCTCATTCCCATGACCTGATGGAATGGTTTGTGGCTCTTTATGTTCCTGGAGCAAGCAGGTGCCCTTGGGCTCTACTTGCATGAGACAAGTCATATGGAGATGTTATTGGTGCCCACTCGAGCAAATTGATGATGAATGGGAAGACAGTGATACAGTGATACAGTGAATTGAAGTGATGCTACATCTTACCACATTAATTTAAGATTTTCTCCTAAAACATGCATATGCATCAACTCTTATGCATCTACTAATAAATTAATTTACTAATATGAATATGCACAAGTATTTGCATATACTAATAAGCATATACTAATAAAATATGCACATACTAATATACCATGTTAAACACCCTACAAAAGTCTAATCCTAGTTTTTATTTTTTAATTCATATTTTTATAAACCATGATTAATACACTTGTTGATAATAGATTTTTAAGCTTACAATGTTTTAAGGTCAATCCTACCAGTGTAAACTTTCTTTCATCAGTGTACCTAGGTTCTCTCACACCCTCAAGTCTGTCTCCTCGAGAAGCACTTTACCCCAGACCCAGATTATAGAAATGAGAAGGACAGAGAGCACAATAAATTGGCTGTGGAGGTGAGAAGAGGTGTATAGGAGGTAATGGGGATGATTGCAGGGGGCTCCAGACACATTGGGCACGAACAGGTGAGAAATGTTTAATCACAGAATCAACAGAGATGTAAACATGAGACTCCAACTATGACAACCAAAGATAAGAGTTGACTTTTATAGAATGTGGCCTATCTACCTTGCTTTATTTCTTTCAGTCAACTCATAGCATTTGTCTTTTACTATTTTGTTTAGTATGACTCTCCTTTAATTCCAGTATTGGAACTAAAATTCCAAGTTCCAAATCTTGTAACAAAAGGGCAAGTACTTATTTGTTGTTGGGAAATTGGGTTGTTTCTAATCTTGCCTCTTGTATACAATGCTGTAATGAACCTTGGAATATAAATATATTTTTTTAATGAATAACATTTTGTATTCTTTGAATAGGAATCTAAGAGTAGATTTGCCAGGTTATCTGGTAGTTGTAATGTAGTTGCATAAAAGCTAGACCAATTTACATTACCACTACTATAGTGAACGAGGGTTCCCTTTCTCTTAAATTCCCTGTCAGCACATGCTATTTTTCACTCTTTTGTATGAGGTCACTTTTACAGGTGTGAGGTGATAGATACTGGTTTTTATTTTATTCTTAGATGTTATTTCTCCAGTCAATTATAGTTGCCTAAGGTCATAGAAACTAGATTTAGTTATAGCCTAAAGATTAATTGCCTATGTGATTTGGCCAGTTTTATAGAATTTCATGCCTCAAAGTCTTCATCTCTCATGCAGGAGGCAAAACTATATAAATTCATGTTTTGAAGTTTGCTGTAAATATGTTATACAGTATAATATAGAAAACAATTTGGAAAAAATAGTCATTTTACAAATATGTTTAATAAAATTGGTACCAAAGAATTTGCCAATGGCTTATTTTTTTAACCTGCAAATTCTTTCTTCCTACTTATAATCTAAATATTTATCTACTTGGTGAATGAGTGATGAGCTCATTTCTTTAAAATGTGTAGCTGTTTCCTCACATCTGTGTCTTTTTACTGTATTTTTTAATTTTTTTTGGGGGTCACACCTGGCTGTAATCAAAGATCACTCCTGGCGGGATTCAGGGGACCATATATAACTAAGAGGATCAAATCAAGTTGACTGTGTGTAAAGAAAGTGTCCTAACCACTGTACAATATTTACAATCCAATTTGGGCTATTTAAAACTGGCATTTTGAGAATCGTTCCATATTATTATTCAACTATTATCTAGTTATAAACATAAAAGTTTACCTTACCATTATCGTTACCAATTTTTTTATTGTGATGATAATGTTTATAAACATTCTCTAGGGTCAGAGCAATAGTACAGCAGGTAGGGCGTTTTTCTTGCATGTGGCTGACCTGGATTCGATCTCCTGCATTCCAGCACTGCCAGGAGTAATTCCTGAGTACAGAGCCAGGAGTAATCCCTGAGCATATCAGATGTGACCCAAAACCCAAAACATAAACAAACAAACAAACAAATAAATAAATAACACTACCTTTTATGATGTATTATACCATATATCTTATAGTTATTCCTATATCAATAAATGACTGTAGATACATCTCATGGTTTTAAATGTATCATTTTAAGTTTTTTTTTTTTTTTTTTGCTTTTTTAGGTCACACCCGGCAATGCTCAGGGGTTTCTCCTGGCTCTGCACTCAGGAATTACTCCTGGCGGTGCTCGGGGAACCATATGGGATGCCGGGGATCAAACCCTGGCCGGCAGAGGCCGACTGCGTGCAAGGCAAACACCCTACCTGCTGGGCTATCGCTCCGGCCCCTGTATCATTTGTACATCTTTAAGTACAATTTTTTTTTTCTCTGCGTATTTGTGGGCTTTCCTTCCTGATCTTTCACATTTGTCCAGGATAAGTTTGAAGAGAAGCTAATGTTAGTCTGCCTTACATCTGATGAAGACATGGTTTAGTCCTCTTGGAGATGGTATATTTTCCACCATTTCACCTTCTTGGAGAAGAGAAGGGAATAAACAGAAGGACATGAAGGGACTCAGATGGAAGAATGGGGCATTGCAGCTTCTGTCAAGCTACTACTCTGCCTGATTACCTTAATGATTCAACGTAAAGGCTTTTGGTTTAATATCTTAGGATGAGGTGGGAAGATTATTAGTCAATGTCCATTCTTGCTTTTTTGGGAGAAAACCAGCACTGTAAGAGGTACTGTCCAAGCATTAGACCTGCACACAGTTAAACACATCTCTGAGGTTCACATGATAAGTGAGAAAATGTCTTAAGCAGCAGAGCAATCTGCTCTGTTCCTTGAATCTGCCCCATACGGAATGTTTGTAAAGACGACCAGTATACCAATTTTCTGCCAATGAATTAGATACTTTGTCAAGAGATTTATAACTTTTTATGCCACTACCCTGTGAATTGCCTATTTCTGCCTCTTCATTGATGATCATTTTAGCTCCAGATCTAATTGAACCTCTGTCTACTGAGGAATGGCACTAAAATTAAGCTGAATATAAGAAATAAAATCAAGCTCAGTGTTAAATGATTCAAAATTCATATAGATGTGCACACATTTTCCAAAACAAAATTTCATTTATTTTATTTTATTTTATTTTTTTTTTTTTTTGGGTCACACCTGGCAATGCTCAGGGGTTACTCCTGGCTCTACACTTAGGATTTACTCCTGGCGGTGCTCGGAGGGACCATATGCGATGCCGGGAATCGAACCCAGGTTGGCCGCTTGCAAGGCAAACGCCTTACTCCCTGTGCTGTCGCTCCGGCCCCAAAACAAAAATTTATAAGTGAGCTGATTTTCAGACATGTGCATGTATTCAATGCTAATAGATGCCGACCTAGCTAAAATGTCTCTTTGGTGAATAATGCTCACACACAAACAAAACTAAACAATAACAAGGTCAGCCTAAACATGGATCAGGAGGTCTTGTCAAAGGTGGAAAGCACCAAATACGCCGTGGAAGCAGAGGTTAGGTAAGACAGAGATGGGAACAGTGTGCCAATAATTGTCGAAAAGTGCTATTACCACATAGAACTTAGCATTAAATACAGGCAAAAAGATACACATGATAACCTCTAAGTATATGTATTACAATCCACAATATGTAAGAGAAAGAAGAGAGAAAGAGAGAGAGAGAAAGAGAGAAAGAGATAAAAGAACCTACCATAGAGGCAGGCTAGGGGAGCGGGAGGGAATCGGGGACATTGGTGGTGGAAATGGTCACTACTGGAGGATGGGTGCTGAAACACTGTATGGCCGAAACCCAAACATGAACATTTTG
>JAJIBD010007711.1:0-48484 GCA_021461705.1 Cryptotis parvus | reverse complement strand
CTTGCATGAGGTACCAGTGAACCTTGGTTCCTACCTCCTTGCTACCCACCCAAACTCTGCAAACAGACCAGACACCTACTAACTGTACTATCTAGTCACCCAAAACCAAAGATTTGCAACCTATAATAGTCATAATGGTAAAGCAACGCAAAATCCATCAAGCTTTGTGAGTGAAGTCACTAGTCCAGATGAGCCAAGCAATACCAATGAGTTGTATAACCTCTCTGATAAGGAATTTCGGAAAGAAATGTTAAGGATTCATAAGGAATTCAAAGAAGCAATGGAATGCAAAATCAATAAAATACAAGAGGACATGATAGAAGAAGTGAGGAAAATGCAAATGGAAATGACAGATATTAAAAATGAGGTAAATGAAATGAAAAAACACAGTGGAAAGCCATCATAGCAGAATAATAGCTACTGAAGAAAGAATTTGTGATCTCTAAGACGAAGTTCCAAAGATTCTCTACACAACACCAGAAGATAGAAAAAAAGACTCACAATTACCGAACAGACAACAAGAGATAATCGGGATGAAGCCAGAAGAAAAAAACATACGGATCATTGGGGTCCCAGAAGGGCAAGAAGAAAACCCTGATGAAGAAGAAACTGTCAAAGCCATCATTGCAGAGAAGTTCCCGAACTAAAGAACGCTTGCCTCAAGATCCAGGAGGCCAATAGGATACCAGCTAAAAGAAACCCCAACAAGAATACTCCAAGACACATCTTAATAAAATGACAAAAACTATAGATAGAGATAGAATACTGAAAGCAGCAAGATCAAAGAAGGAAATCACATACAAAGGAACATCCCTAAGATTTACAGCAGACTTCTCTGATGAAACACTTCGAGCCCGAAAACAATGGTGGGATATTGTGAAAAGGCTCAATGAACTGCAGGCCTCACCAAGAATTCTGTACCCAGCCAGACTCACATTCAGATATGAAGGAAAGATACACAACTTCATGGATAAGCAACAACTCAGGAACTTCATTGACTCAAAACCAACTTTAAAAAGAGGACTGAAGGGTCTACTGTAATACGACCAAACCCATAAGCACAACAAGCACAAACAGAAAGATGACACAAAATCCGATGACAATAATCTCTCTCAATGTTAATGGTCTAAATGCACCAATTAAGAGACACAGAGTAACAAAATGGATTAAAAAATTGAACCCAACATTCTGCTGTCTACAAGAAACACATCTGAATAAATCAGAACAAACACAGACTCAAAGTCAAAGGTTGGAAGACCATTCTCCATGCAAACAACTCCTCCAAAAAGGCTGGTGTGGCCATATTAGTATCAGATAATATAGACTTCAGGCTGAAAAAGGTTAGAAGGGACAACGAAGGCCATTTCTTATTACTTAAGGGGTATGTACACCAGGAAGAAATTACACTACTAAACATATATGCACCCAACGAGGGGCCAGCAAAATACATAAAACAACTGCTAAGAGACCTCAAAGAAGACATTAACAGTAGCACAATAATAGTTGGAGACTTCAACACTGCTCTATCAACGATGGATAGATCAACAAGACTGAAACTCACCAAGGAAATATTGGCCCTGAAGGAAGAAATGGAAGAAAGAGAGCTAGTGGATATATACAGGGCTTTTCATGCCAAAAAGCTGAATACACATTTTTCTCTAGTGCACATGGAACATTCTCCAAGATAGACCATATGCTGAGCCACAAAGCATACCTCAATAAAATAAAAATATAGAAATTGTGTCAGCTATCTTTTCAGACCATGATGCACTGAAAATGGAAGTTAACCGTACACAGAAACAGGGAGTCAAACCAAACACCTGGAAACTGAACAGCTCACTCCTGAACAACAAATGGGTCATAGAAGAAATCAAACAGGAAATCCAAAGATTTCTGGAAACAAATGAAAATGAAGACACCAACTATAAGAACTTGTGGGACACGGCAAAAGCCGTGTTAAGAGGGAAGCTTATAGCTCTGCAAGCATTCATCAGGAAACAAGAAAGGGCCCAAATAAATAACCTGACTACACTGCTGAAGACATTAGAAAAAAGACCAACAAAAGGAGCCCAACCCAGGCAGAAAAAGGAAATAATAAAACTTAGAGAGGAAATCAATGAGTTGGAAACCAAAAAAAACAATCCAAAAGATTAATGAAACCAAGAGCTGGTTTTTTTAAAAAATAAACAAGATTGACAAACCATTGGCAAGACTTGTAAGGACAGGGAAAGAGAGAACCCAAATAAACAGAATCAGAAATAAAAATGGTGACATCACAACAGAAACCACAGAAATCCAAAAGATCATCAGAGATTACTTTGAGAGCCTGTATGCCGTGAAACATGAGAATCTAGAAGAAATGGATCAATTCCTGAAGTTCTATAACCTCCCCACGGCTGAAACAAGAAGACCTCCAATACCTGAATAAGCCTATCACCATTGAGGAAATAGAAACAGTAATTAAAAAGCTTCCCAAACACAAAAGCCCAGGTCCAGACGGATTCCCTAGTGAACTCTACCAAACCTTTAAGGGAGGACCTACTGCCAATCCTTTTCAAGCTCTTCCAGGAAATAGAAGAAACAGAAACACTCCCAAACAGCTTCTACGAGGCACATATCACCCTGATACCCAAAGCAGGGAGAGACAACACAAAGAAAGAAAACTACAGACCAATATCCCTGATGAACACGGATGCTAAGATCTTCAACAAAATACTGGCAAACAGAATCCAAAGACTCATCAAGAAGATTATACATCATGACCAAGTAGGATTCATCCCGGTATGCAAGGATGGTTCAACATTCGCAAGTCAATCAACATAATACATCATATCAATAAGAGAAAAAAATAAAAACCATATGATCCTATCAATAGACGCAGAGAAAGCATTTGACAAGATCCAGCACCCGTTCATGATTAAAACCCTCCAGAAAATGGGGAATTGAAGGGACTTTCCTCAAGATAGTTACAGCCATCTACCAAAAGCCCACAGCAAGCATCATTCTAAATGGGGAAAAGTTGAAAGCCTTCCCCTGAGATCAGGGACAAGACAAGGTTGCCCATTCTCACCTCTTTTATTCAATATAGTACTGGAAGTACTTGCCATAGCAATCAGAGAAGAAAAGGAGATCAAGGGCATCCAGACAGGCAAGGAAGAAGTCAAGCTATCATTATTTGCAGATGACATGATATTATACCTAAAGAACCCTAAACTCTCTACCAAAAAACTCCGAGAAACAATAGACGCATATAGTAGAGTGGCAGGATACAAAAATCAACACCCAAAAGTAGGTGGCTTTCCTATATACAAATAACGAAAGAGAAGAAAGGGATATTAAGGAAACAATTCCATTCACAATTGTGCCACAGAAAATCAAATACCTAGGAATCAACTTACCCAAGTGTGTAAAGGACCTGTACAAAGAAAACTACAAGACATTGCTCCAAGAGATAAAAGAGGACACAAGGAAATGGAAACATATTCCCTGCTCATGGATGGGGAGAATCAACATTGTCAAAATGGTAATACTCCCTAGAGCTCTGTACAGATTCAATGCAGTCCCTATGAGGATACCCATGACATTCTTCAAAGAAATTGACCAAACACTCCTGAAATTTGTATGGAACAATAAACCCCCAAGGCTAGCTAAAGCAATCCTCGGTAAAAAAGAAGATGGGAGGCATCACCTTTCCCAACTTCAAACTGTACTACAAGGCAGTAGTAATTAAAACAGAATGGTATTGGAATAAAAACAGACCTGTGGACCTATGGAATAGAATTGAGTATCCTGACACCCAACCTCAAACACATGATCATTTAATCTTTGATAAAGGTGCAACGAGTCTAAAATGGAGTAAGGAAAGCCTCTTCAACAAGTGGTGTTGGTAAAACTGGGCAGCGACATGTAAAAAATGAATTTGAACCTGTGTCTAACACCATGCCCAAAAATCAGATCAAAATGGATTAGAGATCTGAATATCAGACTTGAATCCATAAAGTACATTGAAGAAAATATAGGAAAAACCCCTCCACGACATTGAAGATAAAGGCATCTTCAAAGGTGAAACATCACTAACAAAGCAAATAGAAGAAAAGATAAAAATATGGGACTACATGAAACTAAAAAAGCTTCTGCACCTCAAAAGAAACAGTGACTAAGATACAAAGGCAGTCCACAGAATGGGAAAGAATATTCACCCAATACCCTTCTGATAAGGGGTTAATATCCAGGATATATCAGGCACTGGTAGAACTTTACAAGAAGAAAACAAACAACCCCATCAAAAATGGGGAGAAGAAATGAACAGAATCTTCAGCAAGGAAGAAATTCGAATGGCCAAAAAACATATGAAAAAATGCTCATCATCACTAATCATCAGAGAGATGCAAATCAAAACAACAATGAGATACCACTTTACACCACAGAGACTGGCACATATTCAAAAGAGCAAGAACAACAAGTGCTGGCGTGGATGTGGGGAAAAGGGGACACTCATCCATTGTTGGTGGGAATGTCGGCTGGTACAGCCTTTCTGGAAAACAATATGGACATTCCTCCAAAGACTAGAAATTAAACTCCCATTTGACCCAGCCATACCACTCCTGGGAATCTACTCTGGGAAACCAAAAATGCTCAGCGGAAACACTATCCCTACTTTTATTTTCATAGCAGCATTATTCACAATAGCCAGAATCTGGAAGCAACCAGAGTGCCCGAAAATCAATGACTGGATAAAAAGCTTTGCTACATCTACACAATGGAATACTATGCAGCTGTTAGGAAAAATGAAGTTATAAAATTTGCCTATAAATGGATGGACATGGAGAAGATTATGTTGAGCGAAATTAGCCAGAAGGAGAGAGACAGATACAGAATGACTGCGTTTATCTGCATAACGTCAATATATATGTACATATTATGATACCAATATCCAAGGTCAAGTGAAACATATATCAGGAGGTCTTGTCAAAGGTGGAAATTATCACAAACGTGTGGGAGTCAGAGGCTAGGTAAGACAGAAAATGGAACAGTGTGCTAACAATTGTCGAGGGTACTAATGCCAACCTAGAACTGAGCATTAAATAGAGGCAAAAGGTACACATGACAACCCTTTAATGTATGTTCTGTAATCCATAGTCTGAAGGGAAAGGAAAAGAGAAAAGGAGAGAAATGGAAAGAAATAAAGAAGCTGCCATGGAGGAGGGCTGGGGAGGGGGAGGGAACCGGGGACGTTGGTGTTGGGAGATGGGCACTGGTGGCGGGATGGGTGCTGGAACACTGTATGACCAAAACCCAAATATGAACTTTTTAATTGTATATCTTTGTAATTGTAAAAATAAAAAAATTAAAAAAAAATTAAAAAAAAATAAAACCTAATGCCATCCATAGAGCTATGAATTGGCTAAATTTCAATATAATTTTGTCTCACTGAAAAGGAGTGTCTGAATGTGTGTGTGTGAGAGAAAGAGAGAAAGTGAGAGAGGGTGAGAGAGAAAGAGAACAGCTGGTCAGTACAGCAGTCAGAATAAATGCAGACAAACAACCAAGTTTATTTTATTTAGGTGCAGTTTGTATCCTTTCAAATATTACAACAGTAACAAAAGACTACTGGCAAAAGATTAGTATATAGTTAAATATAATTATAAATATGAATATATATTTGCATACTATATGCATAGTATACATGTATAATAGATAGCATATATTGTATTATTATATATTATATGATGTATGGTTATAGTGATATAAAATCTGGAAATACTTTGAGACTTGTGAGGTAAATAATATCAGGCATAAAGTGAACATATGCTGTTCAGAAAATAGCACTGGTAGACTTGCTTGACAAAGGGTTATAACCCTTCAATTTGTAAAGTCTAGTACCTATAAAGATCAATTTTGTGTAATAATATGAAATATGACTGAACATGCAATAGTCAACTTGTGCTCTCAGTTTTGAGAAAACTGCCAAGACAAAGCAAAAGCACCCAACCTACACTGTGAAAGTATCTCAATTCTATTTTGTACGGAGACAACCCCAACAGTACCCAGTGTCTACTCCTGGCTCTATGCTTCAGGACCACTTCTGGTGATGCTCTGAGGAATATACATGGTTCTGGGGATGAATCAGGGCAGGCCCTGTGCAAGGCAACTGCCTTAATCCCTGTATTATCTTTTCATAATGGAAAAGTGGTAATTTCCACTTTTGGTAAGACCACCTGATATATTTATGTCATGCAAATAAATGCAGTCATTCTATGTCTCTCTCTTTCCTTCTGACTAATTTCACTCTACATGATCCTTTCCATGTCCATCCATTTACAGGCAAATTTCATAACTTCAGTAGCAGTTATTTTTAGTGAAATAGCAGTTATTTTTAGTGAAATTTGAATGATGTTATTTTTTTCTTGGCTCAGTCACTCTCTTTTATTGTATATAATAATATAAATAGTTAGAAATATATTTAACTAATATTAACACTTTCTCTTGCAGAGATGTTCTAGAAGACATCTGATTCATGTCATACATAAATATATCACTGTATCACTGTATCACTGTCTTCCCGTTCATCATCGATTTGCTCGAGCGGGCACCAGTAACAATAAATCACAATTTAATTTTGGCCATGTCAGAAAAAAAAAGTGAAAAGTAAACATTTAAATAGCTTGAAAGCTATCCTGTGTGTGGCATAGAAATATTATCTATGGGAAGACATAAATATATATTAAAATAAAATCTTAAATATATATTGATATAAAATAAGTAAAAATACTCATAAATTTTTTAATTAAACATTTTATTATACCACTGTGAGATATACAATTACAATGTTGTTCATGTTTGGAGGTTTCGGTCACACAGTTTCCAGCACCCGCCCTTCACCAGTGCCCATTTCCCTCCACCAATGCCCCCAATTCCCTCCCCTCCCATAGCCTGCCTAAATGGCAGGTTCTTTATCTCTTTTCTCTCCCCCTCTCTCTCCCTTCCTTCTCCTACACATTGTGGGTTGCACTACATACACTTGGAAGCCATCATGTGCATTTTTTTGCCTGTATTTAATGCTCAGTTCTGTGTTGGTATCAGTCCTTTCGACATTTATTCACACATATTCCCTTCTTTGTCTTACCTAACCTCTGAGTCCCTCACGTTTGCGGTAATTTCCACTTTTGGTAAGACCACCCGATATACTTATGTCATGCAAATAAATGCAGTCATTCTATGTCTCTCTCTTTCCTTCTGACTAATTTCACTCAACATGATCCTTTCCATGTTCATCCATTTACAGGCAAATTTCATAACTTCATTTTTCCTAACAGCTGCATAGTATTCTATTGTGTAGATGTACCACAGTTTCTTTATCTAGTCATCAGTTCTCGGGCATACTCATTGTTTCCAGGTTCTGGCTATTGTGAATAGTGCTGCTATGAAAATAAAAGTGTGGATTGTGTTTCCGCTGTGTGTTTTTGGCTTCCCAGGGTATATTCCCAGGAGTGGTATAGCTGGGTCAAAAGGGAGCTCAATTTCTAGTCTTTGGAGGAATGTCCATATTGTTTTCCAGAAAGGCTGTACAAGTCGACATTCCCACCAACAATAAAATACTCATTACTTTTAAAGAGTTTTTCATCCCACTGGATCACGCAGTTTTATTTCTCCGTTACTTGTTCTGCTCCCTTGCCTTTAACTTCTGCTGGTAATACTTAGGGAAATCAAATTAAATTCTTACTAATATTTGACATCAAAATTAAAGACTATATTGGTTATATAAGCTTTATTGTGACTTTATAAATCTAAATGAGTTGCTTCTTCAGGATACTCCTCCCTCTAAGGAGTCCCACCCTCACTTCTGTGTAAAACGTCACAGTTTTCTACCAAAAGTCAAAATCAATCAGTTTGGCCCAGAAGTGAAACCCTTCCTTTCCTGTAGAGACACAGATCTGAGAACTCCAGGTGTCCAAATCATCCAGATGTCCAGGATGTCTAAGAGCTGGAATCCCATTTCTGTGCTGAATTTCTCTTGTAGTTATGTTTGCTAAAATGTTGAAGTTGCTACGACTGCTGAAATGTTTGTTCTAAAGCTTCATGTCATAAAACTGCACGTATTTCACTTTGCTCATAATTTGTTTATAAGAACATTTGCTAAAGGCTCACCTGGGCAATTTCTTACATTGAAATAGCTGTTAATGGCATAATAATGGACTGTTTGTCACAACAAAAATATTTAGATAAAAGCAGAATTTTGGGGGTAGAATTCGATGCCTAGGTTTAGATGGATAGTCAGTCTCATCGCTTACCCATAGTCTTACCAGCACCAGAGGCTCAGGTGGTCATGTTTTTCAGATGATTTATGTCATCCATCAGAATTATCATTCTACTAGACTAGTGTGTAGTTGCGTGGAATTTTATGATCTGGGTTCATATATCATTAATTCTATTCTATCGGTCAGAGCAATCTTAAACCGAAGCTGTTTCAATCCTTAATTTGAAATGTCAAGAACATGAAGGCATCCTTTGAAAACTATCTTAATGATCTGTATTTTCCTTCACACTCTCTGATTTTCCATTTCAGATAGGCTCAATAATCTTCCAATTACCTTGTGTTTTCTAGAATATGAATAATGGTTCTTATATTGTTTTCTTCTCGAAGATAGCCTTAAGCCTCCTTCATCACATACATATTTGGGGGTGCACAATTCCTGAGTACAGCTGCCAGGGTACTTACATTGCAAGCAGCCAAGCTGGTTTCAAACAACAGCACCACATATGATCCCCTGAGCCCCACCAGGAGTGATCCCTGGGTGCAGAGCCAGGAGTAAGCCCTAGCACCACCAGCTCTGACCCCAACCCCTGCACAGGTCCTTCCAGAAAAGGATTTGCTATTTTTTGGATTCTATTTCTAAGTTAATCTACTCCTGTGATTTTTTCTTTTCTCTTTAAACCACTAAATTGCTCTCAATTTCAAATTGCCCTCTTCATCAGCAAATTTAAAATAAAAATTTTAATTGGGAAAAATAAAATTTTTTAAAACCCAAGTTAAAAGTTTCAAAGAAAAAGAACATGAAAGTATATGTCTCATTAGTTTGAGTCAATTTTACTACCAGCAAATATCCATAAGTTTTAAATAAATGACTATCTTCTTAAAGACTCAGTTGTGTCTCCTTACTTTTATAGTTATAATTTTAGTAGCTAAGAAACAGTTATCAGCAGTGAAGATGCCAGTGAATACTTTTAGCTAATTTTTGAATGAACGAAGTACACATAAATTATTGCAAAAGCAAATCGCTGCATATTTGAAAGTAGACTTCTTTATGTATGCAAGTTTGCTCTGTGAAATTTTTGAGCTTCCATTCCCAGCAATTTTCCCTTAAAATATGGATATATGGTCTCTGGCATGAATAATTAGTGATTCAAAATAAGTCAAATGCAAATTAATATAGACATTATATTCATCACTACACTTGTCTAATTTGAGTTCTACTAAAGGGCAATGCCAGACCTTCATCATTCTGGTTTATTCCTAGGAGAGCTCCATACATATGGTGGTATTAATTACGCTTAACAACAATGATGACACGTGGTCAGAAAATGAAGTTAAATGAACTTGGACCACATGCCATTCAATTCCCTACAGCTTCACTTCTCAGAAATGACATAAAAACCCCAACCTGGGACTGAAGAAAGAATGAGAATATGAGTGATTTAGTAAGACTATAAGACCTTAGGTTGTTTTAAACTATCACACCTAATTTAGTGTAATTAAGCATGACTGACACTTATTTTCAAGGAGGAATTGGAAGTAAGATGGCAATGAATGAGAAAGAATAACTTCCCATATCCACAAATAGGCAGATCTCCTGAGGGTGAACTCCATCTCATTAGCAGGGCAGGATGTAGATATAAAGGAGAAACACTCTACTGTCAACTGGGCTACCTATGTTATTATCTTAAGAACAATCCTGTCCCTCAGTATAGCTATGTAGAAAATTGTTCTTGGATGGGGGTGGGGGATTCTTAATTGGATGAGATATACGGCCGTCACATTTTGAACTGACATCCAAAATGTCAGTTACTTGCAGGCAATGCAATCATCTCTCATATTTCTATGCCTCACACAGAATAGTTTTTAAGCTAGTTAAATGTTTACTTTTCACTTTTTTTCTGACATGGCCAAAATTAAATAGTGATTTATTGTCAGTTGAAGAAATGTAATCAACAAAACATATTCTCCTATGTTAGCCTCCTACCTACTTAAATGAACTCTTGAAAAGCCTAGTTTTTAATGTTAGAGTATCTCACACCTTTTTACTTTATTTTTACGGTAATAGAGTACTTTACACCTTTGGTTTTTTGTGTGTGTGTGTACCTTGCACCTTTGCTTTCTAATGTGGATGATAACATTAGGCTATGTTACACCTTTGTTGATTTTATTAAGCAACTTTTCTATGCTTCTGTATAGACCTGTTTTCACTTCTCTTTGCACCTTTTTAAAGGTAAAATTAATTTGCTATATATTTAATGTCTCAAAATAGATTTCTCTATCCAAAAGTTAAATGTCTTGACAAGTGATAATTGGATCGTTAGTTTCCTCAGTTTCCTTTTTTCTTTGAAAGAGTAATAATGTAGCTTATTGTTTAACTTTTAAAAAAATTCTTTCTATCATTAGGCTATTTCTTTTTTAATATTTTTATTATGCAACAATTATACAATTACAAAGATGTTCATATTTGGGTTATGTATTGCAGTGTTAAAGTACACATCGCTCCACCAGTGCCCATTTCCCACCACCAACATCCCCGATTCCCTCCCCATACCCTAGCCTTCCTCTATGGCTGGTTTATTATCTCTTTCTCTTTCTATATCTCTCTTTCTTCCTTCTCTTACTCATTGTGGATTGCAATCCATACATTTAGAGGTCATCATGTGTATCTTACTGCCTGTATTTAATGCTCAGTTTTAGGTTGGTTTTAGCACTTTCGACCATTATTAGACTCTGTTCCCTTCTCTGTCTTACCTAACCTCTGACTCCCACACGTTTGTGTAATTTTCACCTTTGATAAGACCTCCTGATCCATGTTTCTCCTGACCTTGGATATTGGTATCATACTAGGTGTATATATCTATGTCATGCAAATAAATGCAGTTATTCTATATCTGTCTTTTTCCTTCTGGCTAATTTCACTCAACATGATCCTCTCCATGTCTATCCATTTATAGGCAAATTTCATAACTTCATTTTTCCTGACAGCTGTTTAGGCTATTTCTTTTTTCTTCCTTATACAACCTCTGTCTGTTGCTTCCATAGGAAATCGAAAACACCTTGAGAAGGGTGTTAAGGGACTCTCTCTCTCTCTCTTTCTCTCTTATATATATATATATATATATATATATATATATATATATATGAGAGACTTAAAAAATTCTTTATATATATATATATATATATATATATATATGTCACTTGATCACTTGACATCCCGTTATTCATCAATTTGCTTGAGCAGGCGCCAATAACGTTTCCATTTGATCCTATCACTTGCCAGTGTAGCCCAATGGCATCTGGTTGCTTCAGGAATACAAAGAACCTCAAACCGTTTATTCGTTCAGGGTCTTGATGAAGAAGTCTGATCATCTTGTAGGTGGGTGGCTGTCGGGCGCTCCGCCGGGTCCCCGACAGTGCCGGGAAGTGAGTTCCCTTCTACCTCCGAAGCAGGCGAGGAATGGATGAACACTCAGGAGTCCGATGTGGTTTTAAAAAGACTTTACTTATCACAGGTTCAGGCATACAAATCAGCAAAAGGAAAAACCTGATGCTTAGGATTCCAGGCTAGAACCCCAGCCACGTGAAGGCCAAGATGGCGACCACCACGTGTGAAACTTCCAAGGGGAATAAACGCTCACAAGGCGAAATCCCACCGGGAAGAAGAAGCCCGGGAGAGCGGGAACCGGCAAGTTTATATCCCCCGCAACTCAGACCTTCCTCCCATTGTTATGGAAAGCAGGGAGGGTCCAATGCCCTCAGGTAACCCCTCCCTGCATCTCACCTAGGGCCTTTACTGTGCTAATATTTCGAGCGGGAATGCCTTTGAAATGTAGAGAAGGGGGTTTCTGAGATGGCATGTCACTGTACCAAAGATCAACACCAATGCCAGTTAAATATTTCTCCAAGCCTTCACAAGTCTCCTCTACTTCATTGTAGTTTTATATTTTTATCAGGGGAGCCATGCTTGTTTGTTTGGAAGCAAACAGCATTTCTCTCTGGTCTAATTACTTAGGTGTCCTTACGTGGCCAGGCTAATATGCTGGTAAGATCTAGCTAGTCCCACGATGATTGTGATAGCATGGGAGAATATTTATACCAGCTAGTACAGCATACATGGTCGGATAAACTGCCACATTTAGACTACCCCCTTATCTACGGAGTGATTTGCGGGAGGCAATCCAGAGCAGATGCAGCGGCCCTTAGGAGTCCTGCAACAGGCGGCCACGTGACTTTTTTGACATCCTGTGGGATCCAGTCAGTAATGGCTCTAGTCCAGCGGCCGTCACCAAATAGCATTACATTTCCAGCCCATCTGATTTTCGATGCCGTGGCAAATGAGACAGCGTCCCTGCCTCTGGAACAGCGACAGAGGTCGGAGCTCCGAATTCCTTCTTTCACTTCAGTGAGGTGTGATATTCCAAGCATAGCTCTTTTGATTCCTTTTGGGAGAAAAGAATAGCATTCTCGTCCTACTTTCGTAGGGCCCAGGTCTCTGAGGCGAATGCTAGTGCAGGGAGAACGGTGGAGTTGAAGAGATGTGCCCGGATGAGGCAACTAATGATCCAATTCCCACTTGTCTCTCTCTCTCTATATATAGAGAGAGAGAAAGAGATTAAAATATATGTATATATATACATATATTTTAATCGAATCCTGGTACAATTAAATCAATTGAATTAAAACAATTCAATTATCTCATGATCTAACCATGAGACAGACCATTACAAAGCTGTTTGTTCGTGATTGGATTTCAGTGATACAGTTCCAACATCCATCCCTCCACCAGTGCCCTTTTCCAAACACCATTGTCACTAGTTTTCCTCCCACTCCCCTCCTCAACCTACCTCTATTGCTGGCACTTTTCCTGTCCGTGTGTCTGTGTGTCTGTCTGTCTGTCTCTCTTTCTCTCTCTCATTCTCGTTTTGCACATTGTGGTTTGCAATACCAACATTTATATCCCTTTACTTACTTTCAATACAGAGTTCTAATATAGCATAACTGTTTCCAACTGTTATTGTCAAATTGGTTTCCTACCTACCCTCCACCCCACACCAACTGATAGTAGATTCCAACCACTGGCAAGCCCTCTTGGTCCTGTTTTGCCTGGCCTTGAATATTAGTGTCAAGCTATTTTTTATGAATTTATGCAGACAAGAGAAGCAGCATGGAATAGAAGAGAAGCGGCATGCAGGAAGAGAGTGGCATGGAATGCCTTCAAAAGCATCAAAGAAATAGCTAAAAAAGACAAAGCACCTCCAGCTCCAGGCACATCTCTTCAACTCCACTGCTCTACAAAGAGCGGTTTGAGGCTCTTTGTACTGCTGAAGCAACCAGATGCCATTGGGCTACACTGGCACATGATAGGGTCAAATGGAAATATTTCTGGTGCCTGCTCTAGCTAATTGATGAATAACGGGATGTCAAGTGATCAAGTGATGCAGACATTCATTAGATGAATGACCACAAATGAATGTAGTCATTCATTAAATGAATGGCCACATACAAATGCAGTCATTCTATATCTGTCCTTTTCCTTCTAACTAATTTCACTCAGTATGATACTGTCCATGTCCTTCATTTATAGGCAAATTTCAAGACTTCATTTCTCCTAATAGCAGCATAGTATTTCATTGTGTAATTGTACATAGTTTCTTCATCCAATAGTCTGTTCTCGGGCACTCAGGTTGTTTCCATATTCTAGCCATTGGAATATTGCTGCAATGAACATAGAATTGCACATGGTGTTTATGCTGTGCACTTTTTGGGCCCCCAAAAGTGTATTTTCCCAGAATTGGTATTGATGGGTCAAATGGGAACTCAATTTCTAGTTTTTGGAGGAATGTCGATATTGTTTTGCAAAAAAGGCTATTTTCCAAAATGTCAGCATTCCCACCGGCAATGAAAGAGAGAAGAACTATATTTTTTGACAGATCCTTCCTTATTAATCTTGTTCCAGAAAATAGCACTGTTCTAGGCAAAATGGTAGAAATCTCACAAAAGTGAGAATGACCAAAGTAATGATGTATTTGAGTTTTGTGTATTAATAACATAAATTCTAGCTTTCCAAATATTTTGGTATTGATTGCCTTTTTACTGGATTTTTTTTTTTTTTTGCTTTTTGGGTCACACCCGGCAATGCTCAGGGGTTTCTCCTGGCTCTGCACTCAGGAATTACTCCTGGCTCTGCTCGGGGACCATATGGGATGCAAAGCAAACGCCCTACCCGGTGGGCTATCGCTCCGGCCCCCTTTTACTACAATTAATTATCTCTTAGTCTTTGTGGAAACCTCATATTTCAAGATAATTTGATTACATGAAATTATTCTTTTAGACTCGTGACCATAGCATTCAATGCACTGGTCTCATTGAAATCAGATAAACATTTGTTGAATGAATCTGGATGATAGTATGTGTCATCCTTTACACATTACTTTGTTTATAAAGCAACATCACAAAATTGTTAGACTTGATTTCCCTTTAGGACTGTCATAGGTCATTCCTGAGTACAGGGTTAGGGGTAGTCTCTGAGCATCATTAGTTGTGGCAACAACCCCACTCTCATGCCCCCACAGAGCAAATAGACTAGATCTACTTATTGTAAAGTAGATCTTAATAGCTACTATTGACATTGGTCTGTCAACATCTTAGGATAAATTCCCTCAGAGAGAGGAAGGAGATTTGTAGGATAAACATGTAATGTTCAGTTGGAGAACAATCTTAACAGAAGCACCTGAGAGAAAGTGAAGAAAGCCTACTTGATGTTTGTTGTAACAAAGAAATAGCAAATCGTATTTGGACATATGAACTTGGATGCCTTATAGACAGCACTGTTTGGAGGAAAAGAATAGACATTTATATACATTTTATCAGCCAGTCATCTGTAAGACCCATTGAAAGAAACAGAAACTTTCATAACACCATACATTTTGGACCATAATCCTGACCTCTGGAATCAATGCTGTTTAGTTAAAGGTAAGGACTAAGAGAAACCAAGATGCTAGGAATTGGGTCAACATTCTCATCAGCTGGGAAGTAAGTTCCATAGCTTTGGGGAGCAAATCTGTGCAATGCATCATGGCACATATTAATTCAAACCAGGGGACATATATCCTTTGGAAAACAATAGCAGATAAAGTATAAATAATTATGTGCAAACATCTAACAATATTTAATATAAAATGTTATGAAGGAATTCCTAATGTACATAAATAGGTAAACAATGCATTATAAATATCAACACATTGGTTAATTATAAAAATAATCGATGATTAATCAAATCTATAGCTTCAGTAGATTTTTAGTTTATTACATGGAAGTAAAAAATGCAAAATATGTTTGGTCTAAACTTATTTGCAATATTTATTTTAGGGTTTCGTTTTGGGGGGGTGTGACCACACCTGGCTGTGCTCAAGTCTTACACCTTGCCCAGCAATCAGGAGTCATTCCTCGCAAGACTTAGGGAAACATATGGGGTACAGGGCTAGAACCTGGATCAGCCAAGTGCCCCCTGAAATCACTTGTCCCTTGTCACTTGTCAATTTGCTCGAGTGTGTGCCATCTCCATTTGTTGGGAATGAGGTCCATTATTGTTACTTTTTGGCATGTTGAATACACCACCAGTAGCTTTCCAGGCTCTGCCCTAACTCAGGGTTCATCCCAGGGGGCCCAGTCTCTTTCTATGTCAGACCATCAACTATCAACCATCCTTGTCATAATACAAATTATCTCTGAGTACTGCTAGGAGTTATCCCTGAGTACAGACTCAGGAATAAGACCTGAACACCACTAGATGTGGCCCCCACAAAAAAAAATGGAAATTCATGACTTCTAATAAATATTTAAGGACAGTGAATAAAAATTTAAAAACTGAACTGTGGTAAATTTTACTGTTTCTCACAGGGGGTCAGGTCCCTGAGATCACTTCCAGTGAGCATGTGATGTCAGTGATCAAACCAGGATGTAGTTAATCCCATGATATTTCCTGGGCTCCAAGATATAGTAATTTAACCTCGAGCCTTAAAAATCTTCATTTGATTTCAAGTCCCAAGTCAAAGGTACTATCACAGCCTGTAACTTACAAATCTTTATTCTTAAAAGTATTAGTATTTTTAACTAACCCAAAAATATTAGTGACCTCAATAACTGACTTAAAATTTAAATTCCTAGAAGTTAACACTCAAAGTAAACTAGAAACAGCTTACCATACTGAATCACAGTTTTAGTGTTAAAATTCTAATTGCACCCTATGAATGCTTATATTTAACTCTTTCCCTGTGTCCCTCAAGTGTAAAACCAGGATACTATTTCTTCACAGAATTAAGGGAAGTCATGTATATAAATACAATTTTTGATTGATGGTCAAACTATTCATTGTTAACCCCATTATCCCAGGACTAGAACCAGGGTTCCGAGGAAATTCCTCAGCAGTAGACACCTCTCCAGCTGAATCAAAACCAACTCCATTTTCTACAACAACTGAAATCAAGAGCTCCTTATCTACACATCCTTTGCACTTGTAGGTCACTAGATTTCATTTGTGCTAATACGGTTCCATTGATTATTTATCTGAAGGAGTTATTTTCTTAAATTGTCTTGTAAGCACCTACAGTTTTGTTTCATAATTGAAAACTTTAAACAAAAACCTTAACTTCGGACCAAAATGATGACACAGAAAAAAATGGGCTTCTGTTTACATGTTCATATATATTCAATGAAAAATGAAAAACTGATATTAAAAATAATTAGTAAGACATAAACCTGACAAAAATCTTAAAACTACCACGTGGAGGTGCTGGAGTACAGCAGGTAAGACACTTGACTTACACATGTGTGACCACATTCAATCTCTGGTAACACATACGGTCCCTGAGCCCCACCAGGAGTGATCCTTATGTACAGTCAGGAGCAAGCTCTGAGCACTGTTGAGTGGGAGCCTCCCTTCCGAAATACATCTAACATTTCTTACTAGAATATACATGTCAACATCTGCATAGCATGATACAATTTATTCAAGATTCAAGTGGACTGTTACTGGTCTTACTAAATAAAAATGTTCAGCAAGCAAAAATGGCTTATGTGCCCCTGAAATATCTATTTTTAAAACGTAAACAATAATTAAATTACTCATCATAGAAATGACCATATCTATTTTCATGATCATAGAAAATAGCATGGAATAATTCATGTCAGAATTAATATCAATTATTTACAAATTATTTGGAAATGCTAATTACTTATTTGTCTTGTTTCTTTTATATAAACATGCATTAGTTGGGAAAAAGGATAAACATGGAAATCTCTTTATACTTAGGAGTATAATATGCTTCATCACTTGTACATAAAATTTTAAACCTGACTAAAAGTTAGAAATCATTATTTTCTTAGTTGTTTGTAACCTTCAGATACCAATGATTTTCATCAGGCAAGCAAGCAGTTTTTTTTTAAATAAAAATCCATATTTAGAATATATATTGTCAAGATAAAATTTTATGTATTTTTAAGTTTAGAAAGCATTTGGTTTTTATAAAAACCAAAGTTTATATTCTATATCTCTAGTAAAACTTCATTATTTTGTATGTAAAGAATGAAAAGACAGTTGCAAAGAAAGGTTATGTTTTCCCTCACATGCATATAATGCTGAAGACTCTTTAATATATATTTCTACCAACACTTAAAAACTATTTTTGATGTAACATAATATATGTTTCCGGTTTCACCATTATATATGAACTCTGTATAATACACTGTTAGTAAGTTTATCACTGAAAGTCCAATTTAACCTTTTACCATATAATTAACCCCTTTAACCAAACTTACCACTCTTTACCCCTTTCTCTTTTTGGAAACTGCTTTTTGGTTTTAAACTCTGTTAGTGTTTCAAATATTATATAAATATTTACTTTTAAGTTCTTATGTATCCCCATATAAATGAAATATTATGTTTATTCTTTGTCTCTCTGGCATATTCCATTGCACATAATACCAATCCTCTAGGTCCATCCATATTGCATATGGCAAGATTTATCTATTTTTTAAATAAATAAATGAGAAGTGTTCCATTATATTTATATACCACATCTATTTCTAGTGATCTGTTGATGAGAACGTAAGATATGTCACACTCATACTAAAATAAACACAGCTGTAAACATATTTTCAACATTTAAAACTCATTGTGCACATCCACGAAGAGAAAAAACTGAATCAGATGAAATTTCTAAAATTTCTTTTGAATAATGACTGGAACAGTTTTCATAAGAGCTTTTTCCTTTTTTAAATATTTTATTATACCACTGTTAGATATACAATTACAAGATGTTCATGTTTGAATTTTGGTTCTACAGTGTTCCAACATCCATCCCTTCACCCCTGCCATCTCCCATCACCAATGTCCCCACCTTCCTTCCCCTTCTCCAGCCTGCCTCCATGGCAGGTTCTTTATTCCTTTCTCTCTTTCTCTCTCTCCTTCTCACTTCCCTTTCTTACACATTGTAGATGTAATATATTCTATAAAATGATTGGTTCCACTAGTTTGATGTACCGAATCCAGACCATGATAATGAAGGCTATTATGGTGAGCAAGTCTCATCCAGCTGCTTCTGAGGTCCTACAGAGGTGATGGGCCCCCCCCAAACCCATCTTGCCTCCTGGGAGCCTCATGGTCAGCTGAGCTAGGGGAGAGCCGGTTGGCAACTCTCCCCCGTGCGTCTGAGTTTCTGCATCATGGCAGAGAGCCCTGAGGCAGTTTGTGTGTGGGGCCACTAGGCCTCTGGGACAGATCAGAGAGGGAAGGGGTACCCCAGCTCCATCTCCAGGAATGCCTGGTGACTTCCGCCTCTGAGAGCCAACTACTTGGGCTCGGACTCGGGTGCTCTGAGCTGGTCTTGAGATCAGCATCTCTCTTACATGGATTCTGATGAGCTGTGGGGTTAGGACCACAAAAATGGCAGCTATTATGGTGAGAGAGTCTCATCTGGCTGCTTCTGAGGCCCTACAGAGGTGATGGGCCAACACTCAAAACCCATCTTGCTTCCTGGGAGCTTCATGGTGAGTTGAGTTAGGGAGAGCTGGATGGCAGCTCTCCCCCCGTGCGTCTGAGGCTCTGCATCATGGCCAAGAGCCCCAAGACAGTTCGTAGGGTGGGACCACCATGCCTCCAGGATGGGTCAGTGAGGAGAAGGGGTAATCCACTAACATCCAGTGACTTCTGCCTCCAAAAGCTGCCTACCTGAGCTTGAACTCGGCTGCTCTGAGCTGGTCTTGAGATTAGCATCTCTCTTGCGTGGGTCCTGATGAGCTGTGGGGTCTAGACCGTGATAATGGTGGCTATTATGGTGAGCATCCGGCTGCTTCCAAGGCCCTACAGAAGTGATGGGCCCACTCCCAAAACCCATCATGCCTCCTGGGAGCCCTATGGTCAACTGAGCTAGGGGAGAGCAGTTCTCCCCCCTTGCGTCTGGGACACTCATCTTTCTCTCTATCTCTATTTCTGTCTTTGTATTTCTCTCTCTTCTCCTACACCTCGTGACTTGCCTTACGGGTTATGATGCAATTATCTATGTGTATATTCAGCAGTAGTGATTTCTAATGTGACATTATAGTTCCTCATTCCCCATCAACCTCCCGAGTTTGTTACAACTACAATGATCATTATGTTGTACAGATGTGAAAGATCCTGGGAAGGACCTGGTCCTAGCCTACTTTGTTATCTCAGCCTCTTGCATAGCTGCACACTGTTCTTCCTATGTCAGACCATCCACCATCCACGGCCCACAGGGCAGAGCCCTGGTATTATGGAGAAGCCTATCTCCTGTCTGCCACCTGCCAATGCAGCCAGGCACCACACACACATGCAACACTTCCAGCGGCAGGTGGCCCTTCATAAGAGTTTTATCAATTTAAATTACTATCTGCTAGGAACAGTGCTCAAGATTTTTATTCTCTCCTTGTACTCTGCATAAAAAATTGTCTTTTGGATTACAGTCTCTTGTAAACTGTGAGAGACAGACATGGGGAGAGCGGCTACTGGCTCTCACTGTGCTCAGCCACTCATGAGGTGCCCGGGAGGGATGGCAGGTTCTAGCCCTGGCCTGCCACCCCAGCAGAGCCTCACAACAAGCCAGACGACCCCCACTCCATGAGGACCTCCATTTTCCACATCTGGACTTCCTCCTCGTCAGAACTCCACCCAGCAGACCAGCCTATCACAGCCCGGCTCGGTTCATCAATATATGCTGGATTTTGAGATGACTACAAGAGTATGCTACCCGCACACAGAGCATGGCAAGCTACCCATGTGGTATTTGATATGCCAGATACCAGTAACAATTATAGACCTCATCCCATGACCTGATGGAATGATTTGAGGCTCTATATGTTCCTGGAGCAAGCAGGTGACCTTGGGCTCTACTTGCATGAGACAGGTCATATGGAGATGTTACTGGTGCCGCTCAAGCAAATGGAAGATGAACGGGAAGACAGTGATACAGTGTTACAGTAAGCTGTAAGATAATATCTCAAAACTCTTTTCTTTTTTTTTTTTGGTTTTTTGGGTCACACCTGCCAATGCTAGGGATTACTCCTGGCTCTGCACTCAAGAATTACTCCTGGCGGTGCAAAGCAAATGCCCTACCTGCTGTGCTATCACTCTGGGCCCTCAAAACTCTTTAAATTTTTGTTTTCATAATTGTAAAAATTGAACACATTGAACATGTACCCATTGACTAAATGTATGTTTTCTTTGATGGTAACATTTTATTATACTTTAAATGTGCCTTTTATAGGTGAAAAGGTTTTGTTTTGATTTTAATACTTTTTTTTTGCTTTTTGGTGGTCACACCTGGAGATATTCAGGGCTTACTCCTGACTTCTCGCTCAGGAATTACTCCTGGTGGTGCTCGGGGGACCATATGGGATACCGGGTATCGAACACAGGTAGGAGGCAAGAAAGGCAATAACCTATTCTCCGTGCTATCACTCTAGCCCCATGTTTTGTTTTTTAAATCCATCACACCACTCTGCTTTTTAATTGGTTAGAACATTCTATTTATATCAAACATAATTATTTATATAGGGCAACTTGCTTTTGCTATTTTCTCCTTTGTTTGCTGCTTCTACTGATTGCTTTGTTTAGTATTTCCCAAAACTTCTTTTTTAATTTAAATAGCCCTCTCTCCTCCCTTCAGTCTTTCTTCTTTTTTATTTTTCTTCTTTCCTTCCTTCCTTCCTTCCTTCCTTCCTTCCTTCCTTCCTTCCTTCCTTCCTTCCTTCCTTCCTTCCTCCCTTCCTTCCTCATTCCTGCCTTCCTTCCTGCCTTCCTTCCTTCCTGCCTGCCTTCCTGCCTTCCTTCCTTTGTTCCTCTCTTTCATTGAAAAATAGTTTTGATTGAAATAAGTTTAGAGATATGTGAGAGGAGAAAAAAAGAAAAATATATATATATATATATATATATATATATATATATAGAGAGAGAGAGAGAGAGAGAGAGAGAGAGAGATAGACAGACAGACAGACAGATAGATAGAAAGCCTATGTCCAGAGAGAACATGGGCTTTTCCAAGTATAAAGAACAGAGAATAAATTTTTAGAGAAGGTTAAATAAATTTCTTCTGATTGTTTTGGCCTCTCTGAGTATGTAAAGTTAATACTGGCATTGTCTCAGGGAAAGCCTTGCTAACAGTCCTTTCATATTCTTATCAGGACCTTTAGCTTTTCCTTGCCTGAGGGTTCTGCCATGTTCTAGATGGTGAATTGGTTTCTCCATCTCCAAAGAGCTCAGGATTTGCCTCTCAAAGGGATGTGACCTTGAGTCTTTTCAGAGCTGGGATATTTCTTAAATTTATTTTCCTTAAAGTTTTTGACCAGGCCTCCATGGGTCTGCTGCAGCATTTCTCTCCCAGAGATTTAACTTGATCACTTGAATCCCCTTATTCATCGATTTGCTCGAGCAGGCACCAGTAACATTTCAATTGGACCTTATCAAGTGCCAATGTAGCCCAATGGCATCTGGTTGCTTCAGGAATATGAGGAGCCTCAAACCATTCCTTCAGGTCTTGGCGAAGAAGTCTGACCATCTTGTAGGTGGGCGGCCACGTGATCTTTTGACATGCTGTGGGATCCAGTCAGTATCGGCTCTAGTCTAGCGGTGGTCTCCAAATTGCATTACATGTCCAGCCCATCTGATTTTCGATGCCTTGGCAAACGAGACAGCGTCCCTGATTCTGGAATAGCGACAAAGGTCGGAACTCTGGATACCTTCTCTCACTTGAGTGAGGCATGATATTCCATCTCCATATTCACCCCCTTAAATATTTAAGGGGGTAAGTGTGCTGTTGAAGGCCCATCCCCTGGACTTTCTTGATGCTGACAGAAATCACAGGGGATCTGCCTATAGAAGGGTGTGGAGGTTCATGCTAGCTGCAGTTTAATGGGGCTTCCACAATGCTTTATTTGGTAACAGAACGTTCAATCTAAAAAGAAAAATCAGACAGATTAGATAACATTTAAAAAATATATTAGGCCCTGGGAAAAGAGAAGGTAAAAACTTTTCCCTGGCCCAGAGAGAAGAATGTTTTAGAAAAGAATAATGGCCGTAGCATAAGTTTTGTAACTTTCATTTGCATTCTGATGAGTCTTCTGTATAAAATAATGTTTCTACATTTACTAGACAGCTATAAAGACATGTTCAAAGTCAATAACACAACTTACGTTTTTTTTCCTTGCTTTTTTTGGTCACACTTTCAGTCAGTCTGATCACTAGTTGATGTAGATGGAGCTGATTTTATCCTGAAGAGATTAACAAATTCCATTAAATTTTACTGCACTGTGAGTGCTTAAGATAACTTTAGAGGACCCTTCCACTTAAAGAGTAGTTGATTGGAAG
This sequence comes from Cryptotis parvus, assembly GCA_021461705.1. Lineage (NCBI taxonomy): Eukaryota > Metazoa > Chordata > Mammalia > Eulipotyphla > Soricidae > Cryptotis > Cryptotis parvus. Next base: position 25,346 of record JAJIBD010007711.1, on the reverse strand, counting down.
GAGATGCAAATTTTAAAGTTTTTAATATAACTCAGTGACCAGTCTGAATTTTTGTTGAGGTTAATTCTCTATTAATATGAATATTATCTTGAATTGCCTGCCGCACCTGTCCTAAATTAGTAATATGTTTTCATATACTTAGTTTTTTTTTTTCAGGTTCCGAGCTACATGGAGCTTCAGCTTGCTGCTTATTTCATGATGTCACTGACCATATACTTCCCCATTCGTGCCACAAAAGTGATCAGTGAGCTCGCAGACTGCCTGAAGCTGAGGTGCTGTGTCTAGCAGAGCCTCACAACAAGCCAGACGACACCCCCTACTCTGTGGGGCCCGCCATTTTCCACATCCGGACTTCCCTCTTGTCACAACTCCACCCAACAGACCAGACTATCACAGCCCAGATCATCAACACCCACCCTGCAGCAGTTTTTTGGAATCCAGCCCAGGTATGCTGAACCAGAGACTCAGACATGGGGCAGAGCTGCTACTTGCTCTCCCTGTGCCCAGCCACTCCCCTGGGAGGCATGGCTGGTTCTAGCCCTGGCCTGTCACCCCAGCAGAGCCTCAGATCAAGCCAGACCACACCCCCTACTCCATGGGGCCCCTACTCTTTCCACATCTGGACTTCCCTCTCGTCACACTCCACCCAGCAGACCAGACTATCACAGCCCGGCTCGCATGGCGGCTGCGCGGTTTATCAATAAATGCTTTATTTAGAGGTGACTACAGCAGTATGCCACCCGCACAGAAAGCCTGGCTAACTGCTCCTGTAGTATTTGATATGCCAAATACCAGTAACATTTATATTAGATCATTCCCATGACCTAATATAATGGTTTGAGGCTCTTTATGTTCCTGGAGCAAGCGGATGCCTTTGGGTTCTACTAGCATGCGACAAGACATATGGAGATATTACTGGTGCCTGCTCTAGTAAAATAGATGATTAACGGGAAGATAGTGATAGTGATACTTAGTTCATTTGAAGCTGACTAAGAATCTTCAACATATCTTATAAGAAAGGTCTACGTGGTGGCAAACTTCTTTATATGGTCTATATTGTGTGTAGACTACTTGTCTATATGGAAAGGCTTTTATTTTTCTTCATGTCTGAGAGTTTTACAAAATCACTTATATCACTTGTCACAGCTGTTAGCTCTTTTATTATTATTATTAATTATATTATTATCAATAATTAGAATTATTTATTATTGTTAATTAATTATTATTAACAATTATATTAGTTCATTCCCATGACCTAATATAATGGTTTTAGGGCTCTTTATGTTCCTGAAGTGAGCAGATTCCCTTGGGCTCTACTAGCATGAGACAGGACATATGGAGATATTACTGGTGCCCGCTCTAGCAAATAGATGATCAACGGGAGGATAGTGATAGTGATTATTATTATTATTATTATTATTATTATTATTATTATTATATTTAACTTTATCACCTGTATCACTTGTATCACTTGTCTTCCCATTGTTCATTGTCACATGCTAGTGTAACCCAAAAGCATCTGCTCCCTCGAGGAACATGAAGAACCTCAAACCATTCCTTCAGGTCATGGAAAATAGGTCTATAATTGTTACTGGTTTTTGGCATATCAAATACGACAAGGGTAGCTTGCAGGGCATAAATATTTAACTTTATATATAATATATGTTATATGCAAACACCCATTTAAAATGCTATAATGTTAAATATATACTGACATATTATATTTTACTTTATATTATTTTAATAGCTGCTTACAGAGACCTATTTAAAATACTATAGTTAGCTATATAAAACATATAATACATACATTTAACTTTATACTATTTTTAATAGGTGCTTGCATTCACTCACGTGTTGTGGAGTACTGCTTTTGACAGAATAATGAGATACTGTTATATGTTATCTGATTTTCTTCCCCAGAATCATCTAATATTCCTTCCTCAATCAGGACTCTTGACAATTTCACTAATATGTTTCATGGAGTGGGTCTTTTTGTTAGACAAGCAGTGGATAGATAAATATGTTACCTTGTAGATTTTTATTGGAAGGCAGGTAAGTTTTTAACTGTTCTTCTCTTAATCTCTATCTTGTCTTTCCTCACAATGTGAGGTAGCTCTTATATGTATATATTTGGGGTGGGAAGACCATGCCCAACTGTGCTTAGAGCTTTCTCCTAGTTCTAGAGTCAGGGATCATTCAGGGCCATACTTGTATGATCTCTCTGGCCTCATTTATTCACTTTAATACACCTTATTTCTGGGTTTCCATATACAGGCTCACTGTTTTTTTTTTATTTAGGTTTAGTCTGATTCAGTAGTTCCGTTAGCACTCTGTCTTTATTATGAAATATTCACAGCCTGAATTCTTTTGTATGCCATCAATACAAGCTTTTTTCATGAGCACTGTTTGAATTCTCTTAGAAGGATACAATCTTCTTTATTTTTGTCCAACTTCTGGAGAGTTTTCATTCTTTCCTTGTGACTTAATATTTTCTTGAGATCTCTAGTTTCCTGATGTTTTCTGTCTGTCTGAGCTCTTCTCATCATTAAAAATTTTATCCTTAGTGTTTGTAAAATTTTTTTCTTTGTTTCTGGGTCACACCTGGTGATGATCAGGGTTTACTCCTGGCTCTTCACTCAGGAATTACTCCTGGCAGAGCTCGGGGGGACCACATGGGTTGCGGTGGATCCAACCCAGGTCACTCGCCTGCAAGGCAAACCGCCCTACCCGCTGTGCTATTGCTTCGGCCCCAGTGTTTGTAAAATTTTGATAGCAACTTAAAGTTTGCTTTTCTTGTACTTTTTCAGCATGTTGAGCTATGACTTTATTTATTTGTTTGTCTATTGTTCATGTGTATAAATGTGTATGCATGTTACTACAGATTACCCCAGGTGTCTCCAGCAAATGGAAAATGACAGCCTGCACTTAAATTTATAGGGTACAAGAATGACATATAGAGGGCAAATCTGTCATGGATATCCTAGAGGAGTTGGTTTGCTTTCGTGGCCCCCACCGTTATTCTCCTCTGTGTGAATATAGATCTGGGACAAGTAATCTACTTATTGTTGTTATACTTTATAACACAAGTATTTATCTTGAGGTATGGGTGTATGTGCGTGGAGAATGGTATAGTCAAGAATAGCGTTGTTTACATGCTGGGCCTTTATGGGGAATTTCAACTGCTCTGACTGAGGATTCATTTGGGTCAAGAGTGTGGGCCTTACTCTGATTTCATCTCCCCAGGCCTTTGATTGGGCTGGCATTTCAGTATCTTTATTCCACAGAGACCACCATACCATATCATCAATTTTTTCACTCGGTTTTCTTCACTCTGACTTACAAATGTTCTTAGTCATCTATCTAATGTAGTGAGTGTCTCTGGAGTGCAGTGATTGACTCAGCCTCACTTTCAGGGGTTAGGTTCTCTCACCTATATCGCGGGCCTCATGGATAATTGTTAATTGCTTCCCTTGTGAGACAAAGCAAGGAGTACCCTGGCTGCCATTTTGGGCACTGCAAAAATAAACATGAGAAACTGACCATGGCAAGCGCTTGGGGGAGAACCCGATGGCAGCAGGGGTACAGTGGGACAGTGATGGAGGGAGGTGGATCCTCCGGTGGAGTACCTGGTGCTGAGATGTTTTATGCATAAAATCTTGCCTTTAATAGTATTGTAAACCTCAGTGCCCAAATCAAATAATTTTAGAAAAACATGAGCACTTATATATTTTTCTCATTTAAGCATTTCCCTTTTACCTCCATAAGAAATTAGTATTTCTACTTCTGTAGTGTCTCTTGATGACAGGGTTGCACATATTGTTACATTGCTATTTGACACGCAGCCTCTTCCTCTGAGAGCAGACTGTGTCACACCACTGCCATCTTGGTCAGGACCACAACTGTACAAATAAATATATCTGATGTGACTATATCTCAAGTATGTAGAAATTTCAGAAAAAATGGCCTTTTTTCTGCTATTTTTCTGTGCCTTGAAAGTAGGTACCAATTGGATCAGCTCTGCTTTCTCTCCTGACCATGTATGAAAAAACACTGAATATCTACACCAGGTGACTTAAAGGCTACACGTATGGTTTCTACAACATTGACAATTTAAAAAGTTGTTACCTCAGTAAAGTTAATATACTTCATATCTGTCGTTCTCACATTTTCTAACTACTAACTGGTTATAAGCTGATTGTCATCTATATGGTCCAGTAAAGTCAAGACTTTTAAAACATGATTCATACAGTGTTAGTCCCTTGCTTAAGTCCTTCAGTCATACTTCAAATGACTTCTAAATGTTCTGTGCAAGTCAACAAGACCCTATATGACTCCAGTTCCTATTTCTCTACATCTCTTTTCCTCCTTATTGATCCTTTCTCCACTCGCCATCCTTCTATTCATGTTCTATTCTAAGTTGGTTCCCTCTGTCTTCTCCCTGATAAAGACCTGATTATTCTTTATTTATATAACTCTGCTCAAATACAATATTGTCAAAAAATAGTTGCGCTTCCGGGACCGGCAGCAGTCTCCCCCACAGTGGCAGTCTCCCCCACAGGTGTGTGTGTGACCCCTGCGTCTCCAGCGGACCCAAGTTGCCCCAGGGAAGAGCGGAAACTCCATCAACTAGAACCAAGGCAAACTGCCTTGGTTTCACTACTGACCCTTTGCAGTGCTTCCGGGAACATCCCAAAACTCAAAACTGCGCGGACGCTAGCACATCCCGTGACCCTCTTACTACCTATCTTGCATGAGGTACCAGTGAACCTTGGTTCCTACATCCTTGCTACCCACCCAAACTCTGCAAACAGACCAGACACCTACTAACTGTACTATCAAGTCCCCCAAGACCCCATATTTGCAACCTACAATAGTCATAATGGTAAAGCAACGCAAAATTCCATCAAGCTCTGTGAGTGAAATCAATAGTCCAGATGAGCAAAAGCAATACCAATGAGTTGTACAACCTCTCTGATAAGGAATTTTGGAAAGAAATGTTAAGGATTCATAAGGAATTCAAAGAAGCAATGGAATGCAAACTCAATAAAATACAAGAGGACATGATAGAAGAAGTGAGGAAAATGCAAATGGAAATGACAGTTATTAAAAATGAGGTAAATGAAATGAAAAACACAGTGGAAAGTCATCATAGCAGAATAATAGCTACTGAAGAAAGAATTAGTGATCTTGAGGACGAGTTTCAAAGATTTGCTACACAACACCAGAAGATAGAAAAAAAGACTCGAAGTTACCGAACAGACAACAAAGATAATCAGGATGAAGCCAGAAGAAACAACATACAGATCATTGGGGTCCCAGGGGGCCAAGAAGAAAACCCTGATGAAGAAGAAACTGTCAAAGCCATAATTGCTGAGAAGTTCCCGGAACTAAAGAAGCGCTTGCCTCAAGATCCAGGAGGCCCGTACGATACCAGCTAAAAGAAACCCCAACAAGAATACTCCAAGACACATCTTAATAAAAATGACAAAAACTATAGATAGAGATAGAATACTGAAAGCATCAAGATCAAAGAAGGAAATCACATACAAAGGAACAACTCTAAGATTTACAGCAGACTTCTCTGATGAAACACTCCGAGCCGAAAACAATGGTGGGATATTGTGAAAAGGCTCAATGAACTGCAGGCCTCACCAAAGAATTCTGTACCCAGCCAGACTCACATTCAGATATGAAGGAAAGATACACAACTTGATGGAAAAGCAACAACTCAAGGAACTTCATGGACTCAAAACCAACCTTAAAAGAAGGACTGAAGGGTCTACTTTAATACGACCAAACCCATAAGCAAAACAAGCACAAACAGAAAGATGGCACAAAATCCGATGACAATAATCTCTCTCAATGTCAATGGTCTAAATGCACCAATTAAGAGACACAGAGTAACAAAATGGATTAAAAAATTGAACCCAACATTCTGCTGTCTACAAAGAAATGCACGCATCTGAATAATCAGAACACACGACTCAAAGTCAAAGCTTGGAAGACCATTCTCCATGCAAATAACTCCTCAAAAAAGGCTGGTGTGGCCATATTGGTATCAGATAATATAGACTTCCAGGCTGAAAAAGGTTAGAAGGGACAACAAAGGCCACTTGTTATTAATTAAGAGGTATGTAAACCAGGAAGAAATTACACTACTAAACATATATGCACCCAACGAAGGGCCAGCAAAATATATAAAACAACTGCTAAGAGACCTCAAAGAAGACATTAACAGTAGCACAATAATAGTTGGAGACTTCAACACTACTCTATCAACGATGGATAGATTAACAAGACTGAAACTCACCAAGGAAATATTGGCCCTGAAGGAAGAAATGGAAGAAAGAGAGCTAGTGGATATATACAGGGCTCTTCATGCGAAAAAAGCTGAATACACATTTTTCTCTAGTGCACATGGAACATTCTCCAAGATAGACCGCATGCTGAGCCACAAAGCATACCTCAATAAAATAAAAAAAAAGAAATTGTGTCAGCTATCTTTTCAAAGCATGATGCACTGAAAATGGAAGTTAACCGTACACAGAAACATGGAGTCAAACCAAACACCTGGAAACTGAACAGCTCACTCCTGAAGAACAAATGGGTCATAGAAAAATAAAACAGGATATCCAAAGATTTCTGGAAACAAATAAAAATGAAGACACCAACTATAAGAACTTGTGGGACACGGCAAAAGCCGTGTTAAGAGGGAAGTTTATAGCTCTGCAAGCATACAACAGGAAACAAGAAAGGGCCCACATAAATAACCTGACTACACAGCTGAAAACATTAGAAAAAAGAACAACATAAGGAGCCCAACCCAGGCAGAAAAAAAAGGAAATAATAAAACTTATAGAGGAAATCAATGAGTTGGAAACCAAAAAAAAAATCCAAAAGATTAATGAAACCAAAAGCTGGTTTTTTGAAAAGTTAAACAAGATTGACAAACCATTGGCAAGACTTGTAAGGACAGGGAAAGAGAGAACCCAAATAGATAGAATCAGAAATTAAAAAAGGGTGACATCACAACAGAAAACACAGAAATCCAAAAGATCATCAGAGATTACTTTGAGAGCCTGTATGCCGTGAAACATGAGAATCTAGAAGAAATGGATCAATTCCTGAAGTCCTATAACCTCCCACGGCTGAAACAAGAAGACCTCCAATACCTGAATAAGCCTATCACCATTGAGGAAATAGAAACAGAAATTTAAAAAGTCTGCCCAAACACAAAGCCCAGGTCCAGACGGATTCACTAGTGAACTCTACCAAACCTTTAAGGAGGACCTACTGCCAGTCCTGTTCAAGCTCTTCCAGGAAACAGAAGAAACAGAAACACTACCAAACAGCTTCAATGAGGCACATATCACCCTGATACCCAAAGCAGGGAGAGACAACACAAAGAAAGAAAACTACAGACCAATAACTACAGATCCTGATGAACACGGATGCTAAGATCTTCAACAAAATACTAGCAAACAGAATCCAAAGACTCATCAAGAACATTATACATCATGACCAAGTAGGATTCATCCCGGGAATGCAAGGATGGTTCAACATTGGCAAATCAATCAACATAATACATCATATCAATAAAAGAAAAAATAAAAACCATATGATCCTATCAATAGATGTAGAGAAAGCATTTGATAAGATCCAGCACCCGTTCATGATTAAAACCCTCCAGAATATGGGAATTGAAGGGACTTTCCTCAAGATAGTTACAGCCATCTACCAAAAGCCCACAGCGAGCATCATTCACATTTGGGAAAAGTTGAAAGCCTTCCACCTGAGATCAGGGACAAGACAAGGTTGCCCACTCTCACCCCTTTTATTCAATATAGTGCTGGAAGTACATGCCATAGCAATTAGAGATAAAAAAGGACATCAAGGGCATCCAGATAGGCAAGGAAGAAGTCAAGTTATCATTATTTGCAGATGACATGATATTACACCTACAGAACCCTAAACTCTCTACCAAAAAACTCCTGGAAACAATAGACGCATATAGTAGAGTGGCAGGATACAAAATCAACACCCAAAAGTCGGTGGCTTTCCTATGTACAAATAACGAAAGAGTAGAAAGGGATATTAAGGAAACAATTCCATTCACAATTGTGCCACAGAAAATCAAATACCTAGGAATCAACCTACCCAAGTGTGTAAAGGACCTGTACAAAGAAAACTAGAAGACACTGCTCCAAGAGATAAAAGAGGACACAAGGATATGGAAACATATTCCCTGCTCATGGATGGGGAGAATCAACATTGTCAAAATGGTAATACTCCCTAGAGCTCTGTACAGATTCAATGCAGTCCCTATAAGGATACCCATGACATTCTTCAAAGAAATTGACCAAATACTCCTGAAATTTGTATGGAACAATAAACCCCCCAAGGATAGCTAAAGCAATCCTTGGGAAAGAGGAAGATGGGAGCCATCACCTTTCCCAACTTCAAGCTGTACTACAAGGCAGTAGTAATTAAAACAGCATGGTATTGGAATAAAAACAGACCTGTGGACCTATGGAATAGAATTGAGTATGGGATACTATGCGGCTGTCAGATAAGATGAAATTATGAAATTTACCTGCAAATGGATGGACATGGAGACTATCATGCTGAGTGAAATTAGTCAGAAGGAAAAGGACAGATATAGAATGACTGCATTCATTAATACGACATAAATAGATACCAGTGTTTTGCTAAATGTGGGAAATGGTAATGGCAGATTAAAACTCACCATTGAGTATACACAAAGAGACTTAAGTGATAAACTCTAAATACCTGCAGGGCTAGCCACAATGTGTAAAATAAGAGGGAGAGAGATGCAGAGACAGAGAGAGAGAGACAGAGAGAGATAGAGAGGAAACTGGGGTACCTACTATTAAGGCAGCATGGGGGTGGGCAGGAGGGGTGGGGTACATTGGTGGTAGAAATGGGGCACTGGTGGAGGGTGGGTTCTGGTATACTGTATTACCAAGAACCAATTATGAACACCTTTGTAATTGTATGTTTCACTGTGGTATAATAAAAAATCAAAAAAAAAAAAGATATTAGTCAGAAGGAAAAGGACAGATATAGAATGACTGCATTCATTAATAGGACATAAATAGATACCAGTGTTTTGCTAAATGTGTGAAATGGTCATGGCAGATTAAAACTCACTATTGAATATACACAAAGAGACTTAAGTGATAAACTCTAAATATATGCAGGACTAGCCACAATGTGTAAAATAAGAGGGAGAGAGATGCAGAGACAGAGAGAGAGACAGAGAGAGAAAGAGAGGAAACAGGGGCTACCTGCTGTTGAGGCAGCCTGGGGGGTGGGTGGGAGGGGTGGGGTACATTGGTGGTGAAAATGGGGGCACTGGTGGAGGGATGGGTGCTGGAATACTGTATTACCAAGAACCAACTGTGAACACCTTTGTAACTGTATGTCTCAATGTGGTATAATAAAAAATTTAAAAAAAACAGCATGGTATTGGAATAAAAACAGACCTGTTGACCTATGGAATAGAATTGAGTATCCTGACACCCAACCTCAAACACATGATCATGTAATCTTTGATAAAGGTGCAAGGAGTCTAAAATGGAGTAAGGAAAGCCTCTTCCACAAGTAGTGTTGGGAAAACTGGGCAGCAATATGTAAAAAATGAATTTGGACCTGTGTCTAACACCATGCACAAAAATCAGATCAAAATGGATTAGAGATCTGAATATTCAACTTGAATCCATAAAGTACATTGAAGAAAATATAGGAAAAACCCTCCATCACATTGAAGCTAAAGGCATCTTCAAAGGTGAAACATCACTAACAAAGCAACTAGAAGAAAAGATAATCATATGGGACTACATGAGACTTAAAAGCTTCTGCACCTGAAAAGAAACAATGACTAAGATACAAAAGCAGTCCGCAGAATGGGAAAGAATATTTACCCAATACCCATCTGATAAGGGGTTAATATCCAGGATATATCAGGCACTGGTAGAACTTTACAAGAAGAAAACAAACAACCCCATCAAAAAATGGGGAGAAGAAATGAACAGAAACTTCAGCAAGGAAGAAATTCGAATGGCAAAAAAAACATAAGAAAAAATGCTCATCATCACTAATCATCAGAGAGATGCAAATCAAAACAACAATGAGATACCACTTTACACCACAGAGACTGGCACATATTCAAGAGCAAGAACAACAAGTGCTGGCTTGGATGTGGGGAAAAGGGGACACTCATCCATTGTTGGTGGGAATGCCGGCTGGTACAGCCTTTCTGGAAAACAATATGGACATTCCTCCAAAAACTAGAAATTGAACTCCCATTTGACCCAGCCATACCACTCCTGGGAATCTACTCTGGGAAACCAAAAATACGCAGCGGAAACACCATCCCTACTTTTATGTTCATAGCAGCATTATCCACAATAGCCAGAATCTGGAAGCAACCAGAGTGCCTGAAAATCGATGACTGGATAAAGAAGCTTTGGTACATCTACACAATGGAATACTATGCAGCTGTTAGGAAAAATGAAGTTATAAAATTTGCCTATAAATGGATGGACATGGAGAAGATTATGTTGAGCGAAATTAGCCAGGGAGAGAGACAGACACAGAATGACTGCATTTATCTGTATAACATAAATATATATGTACATATTAAGATACCAATATGCAAGGTCAAGTGAAACATATATCAGGAGGTCTTGTCTAAGGTGGAAATTATCACAAACGTGTGGGAGTCAGAGGCTAGGTAGCACAGAAAATGGAACAGTGTGCTAACAATTGTGGAGGGTACTAATGCCAACATAGAACTGAGCATTAAATAGAGGCAAAAGATACACATGACAACCCTTTAATGTATGTTCTGTAATCCATAGTCTGGAGGGAAGGAAAAGAGAAAGAGAGAGAAACGGAAAAAAATAAAGAACCTGCCATGGAGCAGGGCTGGGGGAGGGGGGAGGGAACCGGGGGCGTTGGTGGTGGGAGATGGGCACCGGTTGGCGGGATGGGTGCTGGAACACTGTATGACCAAATCCCAAATATGAACTTTTTTAATTGCATATCTTTGTAATTGTAAAAATAAAATATTTTAAAAAAAATAGTTCATTGTCAATCTATATATTCTTTCACCTTTTAGAAGCTGCTTTCTATTATACCGTGCTGTTTTATTCTTATATGTGAGCAGTGTTTATACACTGAGAAAATGCTTTGGTATAGTAAATTTAAATAGTTTACTATAGCATTTTTTAGTAATAATTTGATTGTTGGTTTGCCCCTCAGTTAGACTCAAGAGAAATTAGAATTATTTGAGTGAAACTTTGTCTCAATATATTTATTTGTAAGTATAATAGGTAAATCAAAAAATATGAATATATTTTTCATATTTTTATATTTTCATAGTGCAGAATAGGTGAAACATTTGACTCATATTTGTGTTCTCATCAACACCTTCCATAGAGAATTTTTCACTCAAAATAGACATTCAATATATGTTGTTTGGCGAGGGTGAAACAGAAATAAAAATAGAGCAATTGGGCTAGTGTGATAGTATAATATATAGAGCACTTGGCTTGCACATAGACGACCCAGGTTCCATCCTCCAGATGGTCTCCTGATTCCACCAGGAGTGATCCCTGAGCACATAGCCAGGAGTGAGCAAGGCCTGAGTTCAGCCAGGTGTGACACCCCAATAAATAAACAGAAAGCAAATATCATACCTCCTTGGTTTTCAAAAAACTATTTGACCCTAGCAGATATAAAATCTGGCAAGTAATGTTTAGATGGACTGACAAATATTTACGTTCATATGCTCTAAACGATATAATATATTTGCTCAAAATGGCAGTTAAATTTCCCAATACTAGAGCATTTTTGTGTCTTAGAAAATCATTCACAAATATATTTGTTAAATGGAATTTTGTAGCAGTGCTAGGTACTTTTTAAATTTTGTAATGTTCTGCTGTGTATGAAAATAGTATGTAATAATACATTATATGATGATGATCATGCTTTCAAGTACAGTGTTTAAGTGTTGAAATGACTAATCTACAAGTTAGAATGCACAAACATGGACTATTAGGTAAACTATTAGATGTGTTTTTTTGCCTGCACAGTGTTTAAAAATATTTCAACATATATTCAACATTGACTACTATGAAACCATAAGATGAAATGTATTTTTAAAATCTTTATTATTGTATCACCAGAGATAGACCATTACAAAGCTGTTCACAATTGGGTTTCAGTCATACAGAGTTCCAACACCCATCCCACCAGCAGTGCATATTCCCACCATCAATGTCCCTAGTTCCTCTCCCCCCACCTCCCATCTCCCCGACCACCTGCCTCTATGGCAGGGTACTTTTCTTCTTCTTTCTCTCTCTCTCTCTCACTCACTCTTGGTCTTTGATGAAATCTTATAATTTGCTACTACTTGGATGTAATTAAAAAGGTTTTATGTTAAAAGAATGAAATCAAACAAGAAAAAAAAATAGTGAATGATCTTACCCAATTAGGGGGAAAATCCAAGAGAACAGACAATGTTGAATTAAGACAAACTTTAGGCCTTTTATTGCAAAACTGAGGAAGCAATGAGCACAAAGGTTTGGAAGAAGGAGCAGAGAATATAGAAGTAACCTGAAAGACAGAAGTGGAGGGTATGGAATACTTTGGTAATGGTGAAGGTATAGCATCTTCTTTTCTAAAAACTATAAAAATTTACCCTACTGTAATCATATTACTCAAGCAATAATTAAATAAAAAAATAATATGTCTAACAACACTAGAAATACTCAGAATGTTCGGTGGTGGTAATGTCAAAGTGATTTTATTAATAATTGCTACTTCTGATGATCAGTACTATGTATTAGCAGGAAAGTAATTAATAATTAGCCACCAGCAAATGTCAAGTATGACCTTGATTTTTTAAAGAATGGGTGTAATAGAGATAAGCAATGAACTTATAAACATTGAATCCATAGATTTTAAGCACTTAAAGAAAATAGAGGATAGTTAGGTCAGATGATACAATGAAATAACCAGGTAAAATATTTAATAGCGAATATTCAACTAATTTTTAAGAGAGATTCTTGATGGATCTGGAATGAGACCAGTGCCTTCTTTTCGGAATTCTTGTTTGACAATTCAGTGTGAAATGTCTAGTAACATAGGACATGAAAACATAAACCTTAAAAAGTTCATTTAAAAACTACACCACAGAAGGTTGATTTAAATATATTAATAGATCAGCCTGGATTTTCTAAATCAATTGGAGGATGTTGGCAGTAAAATGGAATCAATAGCCAAAGTCAGCCAGAGGCTATGTCTAAAGCTCTAGAGAACACACATGGAAGGGAAAAAATAAAAGTCCAGGCTTGTTACATTATAGTGATATCTGCCAAATTGGTCTCAAACATATGCCTAATTGGTTTACGCTATTATAAACAAATTGGATATTTAAACAGAAGTTAAATTTAAAAACCTGATTCACAGAGCTATTCGGTTCTGAAATTTGTAATGAATATAAGTCCAGATGTAGAATGTTCTGTATGGTGGTAACATGACTTGGCAATTGAAGCCTTGGTCACTGTACTCAGACAGACATTACTTTTTGACTTTCCCTCCCATCCTCTAGGACATTATTAAGCTTGTCTCTCAGGTTTCAACTCTAAGATAAAAAATAAAATCACTTATTTTCAGAAGAGGATAGCAATATTAAGTGTGGTACATAGGAACTATTTTGTGCTGTGCATCACATAGGAAGGGTTATCATTTCTATGACTCAGAGCTGTAGTTCTCTCCTTCTGCTAAAGTATTTGTCATCTTCTGTTCATCCTGGGAATTGCCACACTGCTCACTTCTGAACTTCTCTCTTGTCCAGGCCAATATCTAATATTTCCTCATTGATCAAAATGTTTTTTTCTGAGGCTCAAGAGATAGTTCAGTGGATAAGGTGCTTGCCTTGCATGCAACAATCCAGATTGGTGTCAATCCAGATTTAGTCCCAGACAATACATAATCCTCTGAGCACTTACATGAGTAATCCCTGAGGCACAAAATCAAGAGGGAAGCCTTATTCACAGTCAGGTGTGGTACCAAAGACAAAACTGAAAACCAAAACTAAAAGCATTATCTGTTGTTTACTTTGAACTTCCCTATCTGAAGCCTGCCTTTACTGTGTGTTTTCCTAGAACCATTGCTTGAATGAATGCAAAATCTGAACAGATTTTACAAACATCTACTCAGTATGTGTGATTTTGCTATTGCAAAGCTAATAATAGTTCCATGAGACCTATCTCAAGGATCACTTCCACCTGCAATTCCAATATAAAACTTATTCATCTCTTAAAAAGGAAAACTACAGACCAATCTCCCTGATGAATACAGATGCTAAGATCTTCAACAAAATACTAGCAAATAGAATCCAAAGAGTCATCAAAAAGATTATACACCATGACCAAGTGGGATTCATCCCGGGAATGCAAGGATGGTTCAACATTCGCAAGTCAATCAACATAATACATCATATCAACAAAAAAAAAATAAAAACCATATGATCATATCAATAGATGCAGAGAAGGCATTTGACAAGATCCAATATCCGTTCATGATGAAAGCTCTCCGTAAAATGGGGATTGAAGGAACCTTCCTCAAGATAATCCAGGCCATCTACTACAAGCCCACAGCGAGCATCATTCTCAATGGGGAAAAACTGAAAGCCTTCCCCTTAAGATCAGGGACAAGACAAGGCTGCCCACTCTCACCACTTCTATTCAATATAGTACTGGAAGTACTTGCTATAGCAATCAGGGAAGAAAAAAGACATTAAGGGCATCCAGATAGGAAGGGAAGAAGCCAAGTTATCACTATTTGCAGATGACATGATATTATACCTGGAAAACCCGAAATGCTCTACCAAGAGGCTCCTAGAAATAATACATTCCTATAGCAGAGTAGCAGGGTACAAAATCAATACCCAAAAGTCAATGGCCTTCCTATATGCAAACAGCGAAAGAGAAGAAAGGGACATTAAAGAAACTATCCCATTCACAATTGCGCGCAGAAAATCAAATACTTAGGAATCAGTTTGACAAAGAATGTAAAGGATCTCTACAAAGAAAACTACAAAACGTTACTTCAGGAAATAAAAGACCTGAGGAAATAGAGACATATTCCCTGCTCATGGATCGGAAGGATCAACATTATCAAAATGGTAATACTCCCTAGAGCTTTATACAGATTCAATGCGGTCCCTATAAAGATACCCATGATGTTCTTCAAAGAAATTGAACAAACACTCCTGAAATTTGTATGGAATAATAAAACTCCACGAACAGCTAAAGCAATCCTTGGGAAAAAGAAGATGGGAGGTATCACTTTCCCCAACCTCAAGCTCTACTACAGAGCAGTTGTAATTAAGACAGTGTGGTATTGGTATAGAGACAGACCTGTAGACCTATGGAATAGAACTGAGTATCCTGAAACACATTCTCAAATATACAACCACTTAATCTTCGATAAAGGAGCAAAAAATATTAAGTGGAGCAAAGAAAGCGTCTACAACAAATGATGCTGGGAAAACTGGGCAGCTACATGTAAAAAAAATGAACTTATACCTCCTTCTAACGCCATGCACGAAAGTCAGATCAAAATGGATTCTAGATCTCAACATCAGACATGAATCTATAAGGTACATCGAAGAAAACATAGGAGAAACGCTCTACGACATCGAAACGAAAAGTATCTTTAAAAGATGACACACCACTGACCAAGCAAATGGAAGCAAAGATAAACAAATGGGATTATATAAAACTAAAAAGCTTCTGCACCTCAAAAGAAACGGTGACCAAGATACAAAGACAATCCACAGAGTGGGAAAGGATATTCACCCAATACCCATCTGACAAGGGGTTAATATCCAGGATATATCAGGCACTGGTAGCGCTCCACAAGAAAAAAACAGCCAACCCCATCAAAAAATGGGGAGAAGAAATGAACAGAAGCTTCCAAAAAGAAGAAATTCGAATGGCCAAAAGGCATATGAAAAAGTGTTCTTCATCTTTAATCATCAGGGAGATGCAAATCAAAACAACAATGAGGTACCATCTCACACCACAGAGACTGGCACACATCCAAAACAGCAAGAACAACCAGTGCTGGCGTGGATGTGGGGAAAAAGGGACTCTGATCCACTGTTGGTGGGAGTGCCGACTGGTCCAGCCCTTTTGGAAAACAATATGGGCATTCCTCCGAAAACTAGACATTGAGCTCCCATTTGATCCAGCAATAGCACTCCTGGGAATATACCCGAGAGACCGAAAAACACATAGCAGAAACACTATCTGTACTTCTTTATTCATCTCTGCGCTATTCACTATAGCTAGAATCTGGAAACAACCTAAATGCCCGAGAACAGAGGACTGGCTAAAGAAACTGTGGTTCATCTACACTATGGAATACTATGCGGCTGTCAGAAAAGATGACATTATGAAATTTACCTGCAAATGGAGGGACATGGAGACTATCATGCTGAGTGAAATTAGTCAGAAGGAAAAGGACAGATATAGAATGACTGCATTCATTAATACGACATAAATAGATACCAGTGTTTTACTAAATGTGGGAAATGGTAATGGCAGATTAAGACTCACCATTGAATATACACAGAGACTTAAGTGATAAACTCTAAATACCTGCAGGGCTAGCCACAATGTGTAAAATAAGAGGCAGAGAGATGCAGAGACAGAGAGAGAGACAGAGAGAGAAAGAGAGGAAACTGGGGTACCTGGTATTAAGGCAGCATGGGGGGTGGGCAGGAGGGGGTGGGGGTACATTGGTGGTGGAAATGGGGCACTGGTGGAGGGATGGGTGCTGGTATACTGTATTACCAAGAACCAATTATGATCACCTTTGTAATTGTATGTTTCACTGTGGTATAATAAAAAATTAAAAAAAAATTAAAAAAAAAAACTTATTCATCTCTTTCATCATTTCTTTCCCCAATTTTCTTTAACCTTATGATCACTTTGCCAGTTAAAGATCTGGTATCTTGCCATTTTAATTTTTCTTTCCCACTGTATAGCTTTTTAGCTTTTAATTTTGGTAATTTAAATTATTTTTTGCATTAGTACCAATATTATATTATTTTATGTTTCCAGTGTTGCCACACCATGCCAACCACCAGAGTGCCAAGAATTCTTTTTTACTAGCCCACAGTCAATTCTGCCCATTTTAATATCCTCATATTTGAATTCTAATTGCAATTAGAATTTGTTCCCACTGGGTTTGCCTAATCCTGTTTTGTTTCATTATATTCTGCATTGAGTGAAATCATCTGGTATTTGTCTTGTTCAATTAACATGTCTTTCTCTTGTTATATTCAACTTGCAGCAAAATGCAGGATATATTGAAAGTTCAAACACTCTTAAAGCAACATGGTTTACAAAGTTATTCATAGCTGAGTTTTTAGACATACCTTATTGCAGCTCCAATCCCACCACCAGTGCCAAGCCCTGCTTTCCCCCCAGCATGTCTCGGGTTTCTTCTCATATTCCGCACGACCCCACAGTCTGCCCTCCGGACAAGCATCTTCTATGTTTACTTGCTAAAGTTTCCGTCTCTTGATTTCAGAGTTGTTAACTCTGTGGTTTGGAGTATTTGACTCTAGAATTCTTAACCATCTTTGTACCTTAGTCCCTGACAGGTCCACGTTGTTTCTCATCTATCTTTTCTCCTCATCCCCCTCAACTCTCTCTTTCCTTCTCCTTATACTCTGGGGTCAAAATTGATATCCACCCTTTTACACATTGTATTCCTTCTTCCAGTAATTGAAAATACTACATGTAAGTGATATCCTATTTTTATCCTTCCTCTTCTGGCTTATTTCATTAACATAATGCTTTCCAGTTACATACATGTTGCAGCAACTTGCATGCTTTTATCATTTCTTACAACTGTATAGTATTTCATTAACATGAAATGTTACGTCTTCATTAACTATATGTCACATCTTCATTACCCACTTAACTGGTTTTTGGGCATCTAGATTGATTTCAAATTGTAGCTATTGTCCCAAGTTCTGCAATGAGTAATGGTGTCTGAATGCAGAATTTATTTATTTATTTATTTATTTATTTATTTATTTATTAAATGTAACATGAAAGTTTAGCCACAAATTGTATAAATGAAAATACATATAAGGTGTATATTGCTTTTCTACTGTATTCAGAATCATTGATAATCTGGTCTTTGTTCTTTTCCTTTTTGGTTGAAATTTTTATTTTTAATTTAAAATATGTTCCTAATAGTCTTCAGAATACAATGTTCCAAAACCAGTCCCACCACCCATGTCAGCTGGTCTCTACCACTGTCCCTGGGTTTTCTCCACTTTCCCAGCCCTTTACAGGCACGTTCTTAAGTTTAAAAGCCCATTTTGGATTTGAGATAAGGTGGTCATTTCACAGTGATTTCTCCTTTGAAGTTAGTACATGTGAATACAAAGCAATGAACAAGTCCTAAGGTCTACATACATTCATTGGCATATAATTAAGATGGACATAAAAGCATCTTTATTGTGAAGAATAATTTAAATTTTACTTAAATGTCACAGCTAGCTGTAGCAAAATCATTTCTACAAAATATTTTATAAATACATAATACTTTATAGTTTTTGGATAATAAATCTAAACAAAGTTAAACCTTCATTTATTTATTTATTTATCTATCTATTTATTTATTTATTTATTTATTTATTTATTTATTTATTTATTTTGCTTTTTTGGGTCACACTCGGTGATGCTCAGGGGTTTCTCCTGGCTCTGCACTCAGGAAGCACTCCTGGCGGGGTTTGAGGGACCATATGGAATGCCGGGATTGAACTCGGGCCTGCAAGGGCCGGCCGTGTGCAAGGCAAGCGCGCTACCCGCTAGACTATAGCTCCGGCCCCAAAGTTGAACCTTTAGATTGATTTTTCTCTTAATCCATTATTTGCTATAATACATTCAAGCAGAAACATTTTTTAAAAAGCAGGAAGATTTTTTTTGCCTTCTCTACATTCCAAATTGAAGATAAAGCTTCTATAGTAGTCATTCTTTTTTTTTTTTTTTTTTTTTTGCTTTTGGGTCACACCTGGTAATTCCTGGCTCTGCGTTCAGGAATCACTCCTGGTGGTGCTGGGGGGACCATATGGAATGCCGGGGATCGAACCTAGGCCAGCATGGGCCGGCCACGTGCAAGGCAACGCCCTACCTGCTGGGCTATCGCTCCCGCCCCTATAGTAGTCATTCTTAGATCACAATTTTTTAATTGTGTTCTATGTTTTTAAAAATTACTAGTTTTCATGAGCTGCTTTTCATGACCTGCTAGAACACTTACTTTTCTATGATTCTAAATGGTTGCTTCATCAAGTGGAAGCCAACCATAGTTATGTACTTTTAAGGAATTTAAAAGTTACTGTGTCTGACTCAAACGTCAGCTTTTGACTTTGAATTATTACTGAAAGAAACCATTTCTGCTTATACATTGTTTTCATAGGAAGTTATCATAGTTCGTGATTCCTTTGGAATTAGAACAGGTTGATATTCATTCATTTGATATTCATCAATTGTTTTACTATTGAAATATTTATGCTCATATCATAATTTAAATATTTTTGCATAAATATTTATGCTCATATCATAATTCTATGCTACCTGCACGGCAGAGCTTGGCAAGCTACCCGTGTTGTATTTGATATATATGCCAAATACCAGTAACAATTATAGACCTCATTCCGGAATGGATTGAGGCTCTATATGTTCCTGGAGCAAGCAGATGCCTTGGGCTCTGCTAGCATGAGACAGGACATATGGAGAAGTTACTGGGGCCCGCTCGAGCAAATCGATGATGAACGGGAAAACAGTGATACAGTGACAGTGATACATATAAGATGCAGTAAAGCAGAATTTATTTTTAAATAATTCCTAAAGCTCCTTAAAGCTCCATTTTTCCTGACCTCCCCTTAAAGATAGAGCAATATTTTTTATTCCAGCTACACCTAAGGCTTTTACACCTCTCCTCTTAAAGTTCATCTTAGAGTTGGCTACTCACCTTCTAAATATATTTCAACCAACAATTTGACACAGATTTCTCTGCTCACTTTTAACATGATCACCCAAAAGCTACAATAACACATGCAAATAACATTCTCCATCATGGTGGATATTTCCCCTTGTTTTTAAAATATCCTAGATTGTATTTTACAATAAAAGTGATTAAACAGATTCCGTATGATATAATTTATATTGAAGTTTTATGGTTAGAGAAACTTTTCACTATTTTCACAAAACTTCCCTTTTTCTTGTCCAAGTTACAAATATTGAGAGCATAATCTTCCAGATTTATTGTGGATTGCTAGAGGATAGTTGTCATATTTTTTGTCCTCACATAACCAATCATTTCTAGTCTTAATTTAATTTTCTGTCACTCTTCCCCTTCCATTCAATTACAGACATACTACTATGAATAAATGAGAATTTCTTAAATGTAATGAAAATTTTCTTATATGAATGATTAAGATTTAGAAGCTGACAGCTTCTGTATTTTCTAGCTTCAGTTAAAATCATATTTTATTTTCTTTCAGGTCATAAGTACACAAATACTCCAGTATCAGATCTCCATGGAACAGTAATCTAATGACTCTATATGCTTTTGAAACTTTGCATAATTTTAGGCTTGCATTTTTACAAATGCATAGCTATAGATTTGAAACACATAATCATATTCATGATTTATACCTATGCATTGTAGTAAAAATATCTTTTAAAAGCATTTCAACATCATTTGGCTGTATAAAATCTCTAAGTATCTTAAATCAAAGAATCAAAAGTTGCTGTAGGGGGTTCCTAAATTTAAGAACATTCTTTGTGGGCCAGAGATACAGTGCCAGAGGTAAGTACTTATATGTGAATAACCCTATTTTGACTGAGCATTGTAGTCCCTGGGAACCTCTGGTGGTTGTCCTACAAATCCGCCCAAAAAAATCCCTCAAAATTTATACAGGGAAGACATAAGAGTGAAATATTTTAAATAAAAACATATGGAGTTATATGTGATAAATTAACTATCTGTATAATCTATATGAGTTTATGTATTTATTTATTTATGGTTTTTTTTTTTTTTTGGATCACACCGGAGACACTCAGGAGTTACTCCTGGCTCTGCACTCAGGAATTACTCCTGACAGTTTTGGGGGGGGACCATATAGGATGCCAGAGATCGAATCCGGGTCGGCTGCATGCAAAGCAAATGCCCTATCCACTGTGCAATTGCTCTGGCCCCTATATACCAGAGTTATTAATCAGAAGACATCAGAAAATTTGTCTGATCACTATTCAAAGGATATGAAATTAAACCATTATTTCAGCATTCAATTCTTTCAAAGTTTAACTGAACATAATAATATTATTTTTGATTTTTGAGCCACTTTGAGCTATATTAGGGACTTCTGGAGAAGCTGAGGGAACTAAGCTTTGGGGACTGAACAAGCATCAGCTCTATGCAAGGCAGGTGTATTACCTACAACCTTATGATCTCTCGGGTTACGAATATCAGTATTTAAAAGTTGTCATGCCACCAGTTAAATGTTTTTACACATTTAATATAATATAATAAAACATTTAGCATGTTTTTACTAAGAACTTTCTGAAGGAGCTGTGTGCTAGAGTAAAATATGTTTTATTATTAATTATAGATGATATTTATTGTCACTTGTTTTCCCATTGTTCATTGATTTGCTTGAGCGGGCACCAATAACATCTCCATATGTCCTGTCACATGCTAGGGTAGTTCAAGGGCATCTGCTTGCTCTAGGAACACATAGAGCATCAAACCAATCTTTGAGGTCATGGGAATGAGGTCTATAACTGTTACTGGTTTTTGGCATATAAATATGACACAGGTAGCTTGCCAGGCTCTGCTGTGTGGGAGAATGATCATTACAGTGTAAAAATATAAAATATCCTGGGAAGGACATGGTTCTAACTTCCATTATTATCTGAGAATGTCGGCGCAGTGACTCCACAGCTGTGCACCAGTGCAGCTATGGGTCTGGAGTGTCTGTCTTCCAGTTGCTGGTTGTGGTGGCTGAGAGCACGCAGCTATGACCTCTGACATGGAGGTGGAGGAATGGGAGGAGGAGCCTAAATTCCCACTCCAGGTCCAGGCAGCATGGCAAATCCGCACGTGTGAGTAAACCCTAGGAGCTATGTTGGACTCTGCCAGGGGCTGGCTGAGCCATTTACCAGCCTCCGGAACTCCATGGGCTGTTCCACATGGGGTCAAGCAGTGCAGCTGTCAAAAATCAGATGCGCTGGACATGTATTGTGACTTGGAGACGACCACTAGACTAGAGCTGTTACTAACTGGATCCCACAGGACGTCAAAAGATCACGTGGCTGCCCAACTACAAGATGGTCAGACTTCTTCATCAAGACCCAGAGAGAACGGTTTGAGGCTCTTCGTATTTCTGGAGCAAGCAGATTCCATTGGCTACACTGGCATGTGACAGAGACAAATGGAAACATTACTGGTGCCCACTTAAGCAAATCAACAAATAATGGAATGACAAGTGATCAATATGTTTTTATTAATAATACATATTATTTTAGTATTATTAAACATTATTTTAGTAAAATAAGAATATATAAAATAATATATATCACATATATATCTGACACCATAAATTTGCATTTGGTGTGAAGGAGGCAAAAAATCCTGCAACGGATGTGAGGGCGATCTGGCTGCGACACCTGTCACCACATTGATCGCCAGGGTTGATTCGGCTGATCTGGCTGGCTAGGCGGGTGTCCCCTTCCTCCCCTCACCGCTCCATGTGCGTCCCTCCCGGAGCTGCGACTTGGTCGAAGAGGACGGCCTTCCCGAATAGAGACAGACCGGTCTTCGGTCGAGGGTATACGAGTAGGTGCGCTCCCATGCTAGAACCTCCAAACAAGCTCTCAAAAAAAAAAAAATCCTGCAACTGTACAAACACTGTATGTTAAGATTTCATGAAATAGTGAGCAAGATAACTTTAGATAGCATTTAGTAGTCATTTCTTTGCTCGTTTTAATATTTCAAAAGTTGTTCTGTAAATGAAAAAGAAAGTTTAATAATTGTAAAACAATTTGCCACATAGACATTTTTGTAAAAACTATTGTTCAATTTAATTACATTTTGTAAATAATTTCTGTTTACATGAAAATTGCAAAGGATTTTGCATTTTTTCATGTTTGATAAACATTGACTAGCAAGTATAAAATATTGTTCGTTTGTATGATTGTAGGTCAAAATAATACTTAGTGAGATTGTCATTGCCAAAATGTTAACACAAGCTCACTATGAGTATTACTTAAAAAAATTAAAAAAGAATTACATGATAATATATAAGATAATATAAGATATACACCCAAATCATTGACAGACTACATCCCTTTATACCTGGCAGAAGAGAAATGAGCAAAATAAAATTCAGATCTAGTTTAGATCTACATTTCTTCGGTTGGTTCTTGGTAGAGTCAGTTCTTCCCATCAAAAAGTGGACACCAGCAACGGATTTATATCCCTTACAGCTCTGGCATTTAACAAGCAGGTGAGACCACTCGAACTAGACAGTAGTTAGATGATCTGGAAGTAGGTGGACTGATGTACAGTATATTAGAGGAATTGTATGTCTACCCACATAAATAGCTTCACTGAGGCAGGACACATTTTTCCTTGACTTCTTAAGACTGACGTACGGCTTAATACTCTCTCAGACAAGAAGCTCCAAGACAAAAGAGCTTATGTCTCAATATTTGCAGAGACTTCTTTAGGTCAACAAAGAGCAACCTTGTCCAGACCAAATGCTCTCAGAAGGTCCTCACAACACTTGATATTTAACTTTTAAAGTATCCATTATATGATGGACAGCATCAGGCCCAGACAAAGTCAGACCTGATACCTAAAGAATATGCCTTCAGTACTCATCAATACATTAGCTCTGCTCTTCATACGCTACCTGTCCAAAATGAAAGGTACCCTCCCAATAGAAATTCATTATATGATGGACAGCATCAGGCCCAGACAAAGTCAGACTCGAACACCTGAAGAATCTGCCATTGGTACTCATGAACACACTAGCTCGGCTCTTACATGCTACCTGTCAGAATGCAAGGTACCCTCCCAATGGAAAACCAGCAGGACAGTTCTACTGTTCAAGAAGGGAGACATTCATGACATCGGCAACTATCGCCCCATCTGCCTGTTGTCCGTCATCTACAAGCTGTTTACACGAGTCATCCGGGAACAGGATTGGCAGAACACTAGATGAAGGACAACCATGCGAGCAAGCTGGCTTCCGGAAAGGATTCAGCACAATCGACCATATCCACACAGTAACCAAGCTCATTGAGGTTTGTAGGTAGTACAAGATGCCGCTCTGTCTCGCATTCATTGATTTACAGAAAGCCTTTGATTCTGTGAAGACTGAAGCAGTCATCAAAGCCCTAGCCAAACAGGGTGTTCAAACCCAATACATCAAGATCCTTCGTGAGCTGTATGGCGGATTCACCACCAATATCTCACCATTCTACAAATAAGTGATCATTGATGTCAAAAGAGGGGTTTGACAGGGAGATACCATTTCACCAAAACTCTTCAGAGCCACCCTCGAGAACATCATGTGACAATTAGAATGGGAAGGAATGGGAGTGAAGATAGATGGTCAGCGACTACACCACCTTTGCTTCGCTGATGACATCCTTCTAATAACACCAAACATTAGCCAAGTGGCACAAATGCTGGCTGACTTCGACTGAGAATGTGGAGATAGGTCTACAGCTGAATCTAAAGAAAACTATGCTTATGAAAAATGAACTAGTTCCAGAGGCCCCATTCACTCTCAATGTAACACACATCTCTGAATGCAGCAGTTATGTGTACCTAGGTCGAGAAGTCAACATGACCAATGACCTAAAACCTGAGCTGAGCAGGAGGAAGAGAGCGGCATGGAATGCCTTCAAAGGCATCGAAGAAATAGCTAAAAAGGACAAAGAACCTCCGGCTCTGGGCACATCTCTTTGACTCCACCGTTTTCCCTGCATTAATATACACCTCAGAGACCTGGGCCCTATGAAAGCAAGATGAGAATGCTATTCAGGTCTCCCCAGAGAGGAATCGAAAGAGCTATACTTGGAATATCACGCCTCACTCAAGTGAGAGAAGGAATCCGAGTTCTGACCTCCATCGCTATTCCAGAATCAGGGACTGTCTCGTTTGCCAAGGCATCGAAAATCAGATGGGCTGGACATGTAATGCGATTTGGAGAC
>JAJIBD010007710.1:0-65496 GCA_021461705.1 Cryptotis parvus | reverse complement strand
GATCAGACATGTGCAAGGAAAACACTCCCACTTGCTATTCTCTTTCCAGTCCCTGGTTTCTTAATAAAAATTATATATATATATAGATATATATATATATATATATATATATATATTTTGCTTTTGGGGTCACCCGAGCAATAATCAGGGGTTACTCCTGGCTCTGCACTCAGGAATTACTCTTGGCGGTGCTCAGGGGACCACATGGGATGCCGGGATTGAATCCAGGTCATCTGGCGTGGAGGCAAATGCCTTACCTTTGTGCTATCCTCCGGCCCCTAATTTCAATTTGTCCTCGAGCCACATCTGGTGGTGCTCAGGGTTTAGTCCTGTCTTGGTCTGCACTCAGGGACTACTCCTGGTGGGAATCTTAAAGGTTGCAGGATGAAACTCAGGCTGGCTGAGTGCAAAGCAACTGCACTACTCTCCTAGCTGTCCAGCCTTGGAAGGTGACTATTCTTTAATTAGTAGACAAGCTACGTCTGCAGCTTGGTGTGGCAGGATTTTACAAAAGGTGGATAGCGTTTCCAGAAGGTGAAGTCCTAAGAGCTAAAATGGATATCCATGTTGTTTCTTTGCTTTCTTCTTCCTTGAAGGCACGTGAATGTGACCCTAAGAGACAATAGACAAGCAACATCTGATGTTAAACTACCTTAGGCAACGTTCCCTAAAGTGACTTAACTTTAAGAGGAGCCTGAAAGATGCTGAGGAGCATGGCACCCCTTCATGCAGCCGACCAGAGCCTGATCCCTAGCAACAAATTGAGCACCAGGTAGTCCTTTAGACGCTGCCAGGGGTAATGAGTGCAGAAAAGATTAAGTCCCGAGAAAAGCAAAAGGCTCGGCCAGCGCCTGGTCGTGTCCTACATCGCTCCTAGGGCCTGCTCGGCCAGCAGGCGGCTGTGCCTGCTGGACTCCGAGCAAGGATGGGGGCCTCCACCCAGCCCCAGCCTCCGGGATCAGTGGGTGTGACCCTGAGCTCCAGCCACCACAGCCAACCGCCACAAGACAGAGACTCCAGATCCACGGCTGTGCAGATGGGCAGCGGCTCCACAGCCGCCGGTTAATCTCAGACCCAATGGATTTTAGCACCAGATCCTTTCAGGATCTCTCATTTGTGCACTACAACGATCATTCTATTTGCATCAACTGGAGAGGTTATGGGGAACGAGGAATCAGGATGTCACACTACAACTCACTATTAAATAATCAGAGGCATCATACATTATTAGTATCTGTAGAACAAGCCACAAAGTGTAGTAGAAGATATTGAGAAATCTGGGACATAGAGAAGTAAAATGCACCTGCAATAGGGGCAGGCAGGATTTGGGTGGGCGTGTTTGGGAATTGGCACTGGTGGAGGGATGGGCTCTGGAACACTGTATTGTAGAGGCCCAATTATGAACATCCTTGTAATTCTCAATAAAAATTAACAAAATGAAGAGAAAAAAGGGAAGATAAAAATGCCTGCTATAGAGCTGGGAGAGGGAATGTGGGGACATTGGTGGTGGGAATGGGGTACTGGTGAAGGGATGGGTGCTGGAACAATGTATGACTGAGACCCAATTATGAACATCTTTGTAATTGTATCTCACGTTGGTATAAAGAAAAAAAGATTTAAGCTGCAAGTGCCACAGGACGTGACGCAAGTCCAGTTGAGCAGGAAAGCTGCCCAGTTTTAAGAACTAGTATTAGAGCCCTTTATATGAAAGCGTGTGGCCCTGAAAAGAGCCTTTGGTTTCAGATGTAATGCCGCTTACTTGTAGTTTACTTGGAGCTGGTGTACTTGGTGACGGCCTTGGTGCCCTCGGACACGGCGTGCTTGGCCAGCTCCCCGGGCAGCAGCAGGCGCACGGCCGTCTGGATCTCCCGCGACGTGATGGTCGAGCGCTTGTTGTAGTGCGCCAGGCGGGACGCCTCCCCGGCGATGCGCTCGAAGATGTCGTTGACGAACGAGTTCATGATGCCCATGGCCTTGGACGAGATGCCCGTGTCGGGGTGCACCTGCTTCAGCACCTTGTACACGTACACCGAGTAGCTCTCCTTGCGGCTGCGCTTGCGCTTCTTGCCGTCCTTCTTCTGCGCCTTGGTCACCGCCTTCTTCGAGCCCTTCTTCGGGGCAGGAGCGGACTTCGCGGGCTCAGGCATGGTGCACTAAGCTAGGTAAACCGCTAGCAGAATGTAACCCAAGGCCCTGCCTGGGCAACTTATAAAGGGCCTCTATGCAAATAGGGCTTCCGCTATGCCGTTTTTGATTGGATCAAGAAGAGATGCAGTGATTGGCTGTATAGAAACCACCGCCCCATCCTCGGAGTTTTCATCTTAAAAACTTGTTAAGCTTTAGTGTCTGTTGAATGTTTATTTATAAACTGAGCTTCTGTATAAGTCCTAAATCTCCCTGTTTCTTTGATATGCAGAGGAAAAGTTGATTTGATATAGAATCACTATGTCAAATTTGTAGTTATTTCTTTGTAGTTTTGTAATTAGTGGTTATTACTATGTCAATTTGTAGCTACTAGGAAACATTACGTGACAATTGAAATATTTGCTAATTTTAGTTTTATTTTTTTGGTCCCTTTCGGTGTGGTCATAGCCGACAGTACTTAAGCTTTTTAAGGAAAAAATAAAGTGCATTTCAATAGTTGTGTGATCTTTTTAAATGTCTGTCAGTAAAATTAGTATGGAGAATGCTGATACATGGAGTAGGCTCATTAATTGCTAAAACACGATTATGAACGCCAGTAGCTTAATAATAGTAAGGGGGGACGGTGAGGGGGAGTTAATCAACTTCAAATGATTTTTAAAAAATGCATTGTGAAATACTTTATGTTCCCCAAATTTAGTGCCAAAATTGTGGATTTGGATACACCAATTAAGTTATATGCCAAAATAGATGATAAAAGGGAAAGAAGTTTAACACAAAACTCACATAAGCAATAATGCAAAGGGTGATGAACTTTATCTTCAGGGTTTTTTTTTTAATAGTCACTGTTAAAAGATAAAGTTAGAATACTTAAAAGATTACTACCAAGTAACAATAAAGATTTTACAGTCACATACGGATATGCTCTTTGTTTTCTTCGGTTCTGCATTTTGAATTACGCTTGGAGGTGTCTGGGGGCCATATAGGATCCGGGGATCTAACCCAGGAAAACTGAGTCCTGTTCTATCACAGCACCGGCCTCGCGTCATGAATTTTAAATTAGTCGCTGTAGCCAATCAGAAAGCGGGCCAGCTTGGCGCGGAATTTGAATATTCTGACCAATCAGAAGGATTTGGCGTATATAAATATAGGGAACAGCAGTAGCCGCTTCACTGTTAGGCAGTGCTGTGAATCTGCAGTTATGGCCCGCACCAAGCAGACCGCTCGCAAGTCGACCGGCGGGAAGGCGCCCCGCAAGCAGCTGGCCACCAAGGCTGCCCGCAAGAGCGCGCCGGCCACGGGCGGCGTGAAGAAGCCCCACCGCTACCGGCCCGGCACCGTGGCCCTGCGCGAGATCCGCCGCTACCAGAAGTCCACCGAGCTGCTGATCCGCAAGCTGCCGTTCCAGCGGCTGGTGCGCGAGATCGCGCAGGACTTCAAGACCGACCTGCGCTTCCAGAGCTCGGCCGTGATGGCGCTGCAGGAGGCGTGCGAGGCCTACCTGGTGGGGCTCTTCGAGGACACCAACCTGTGCGCCATCCACGCCAAGCGCGTCACCATCATGCCCAAGGACATCCAGCTCGCCCAGCCGCATCCGCGGGAGAGGGCTTAGTTTCCTTACCGTCCTTTGCAGTCATTCCCAAAAGGCTCTTTTCAGAGCCACCCACACTGTCAATTTGAAAGTGCTGTACGCAGATCCTAGTAACAACTATGGACCTTCAATTAATGTGTTACATTTGATAATTAGTAAGTTTTCCTGAGTATTTGAAATTTAAGCGTGTGATGCGGCTTTCCTAGATGAAAGTTGTTTCAATTAAGCAATAACCTTATTGAACGGGACAATAGCCTTTGTCTCGTTCAATGCGGGTTTAGAAGGCAGATATAATTGACTTAGTGACTTAGGTGACTAAATAGACCCTTGAAGTACTGGGATGAGGGATGCTTAAACATTTGGTTAAGAACCCATTGCCTGAAATCAAACCAAACCGATAATCATCACCATTAACAGGTAGATTTGCTGTTTTATTTTTATTTTTTTTTGCTTTTTGGGGGTCACACCCGGCAATGCTCAGGGGGTTACTCCTGGCTCTGCACTCAGGAATCACTCCTGGCGGTGCTCGGGGACCATATGGGATGCCGGGGATCGAACCCGGGCCGGCATGAGCCGGCGCGTGCAAGGCAAACGCCCTACCCGCTGGGCTATCGCTCCGGCCTCCATGATTTGCTGTTTTAAATTGTGCATAGGACCCAAGAAAGGCAAATACAAAGAAGTCCCTGAGTCTTTATCGTGGTAGTACTACCTCAAGAGTGAAAGTGCCACTTCCAGCCACTGGAAGTTCCTGGTATACATATATTCATCACAGCAGGATTCAGAGCAAATAACCACAGTGCTCTATGGCCCGGGAGGGAATGTGCTTTCTAAGGTGGAATCCATAGAAACGATAATGTGGAATCACATTTGCTAATGTAATAAACTTTCAGATCTTTTACAACACAAGCTCAAACCCTGGGGCCTTGGTAGATTTGTGGATTCAGCCTTCACAGATGTTTGAAGAGCTTTAGGTTTTAATTTCTAGCCCGGGGACATAAGCAAACAAATACTCCAGTCACTGAAAACTCTCCAGAGAGCTCTTGATAAGTGAAAATGCAGGTGTGTGAATTGCCTTGGTTCTGTATATCTGCAGCTTACTAGCCAACAGAGCTGATTTGCTGGAGTCAAGGAGAACCCACAGGTCTGATTTTAGAAACAACAGGATGGTTCGGGGTAGTATTTGAAACTTGAAGCATACTTGTAAAACAACTTGATTTCTCGGTAACTAAAGGATCATTTAGCGGCCAATAATTCCAGTACCACCTTCTATATTATTGAAATGCAGGAAGTATTCAAAGTAAATCAAAACACGGCCATGTGCCAGGTACAAGCCCTGGGTGAACAGGCCTTAACCCGGGGCTCTGTAAGGATTAGAAGAGACAGAAAGAAGAGAAAAAGCATGAGATCAGGGGACGTGCACTGAGATCCCTGACTATCCTCAGCTTGCTCTATTCATTGCTTAGAACAGTACATGTTTAACCAGTACACATTAGAAGAACTGCGTTCTTTAGTGGCATTAGATTTTTACATGTCTGAGGGTGTTAGCCAAATATAAACACAAATAGGTTTAGGTAAGCATAAATATAAATATTGGTTTAGCTGAACATAAATATAAACAGATGTAAAGCAATTCCTTCAGGGGAAGATTCTTTTAGGCGAGGTCACCGGGAGAGGGTACTCCTTCTCACAGCTCTAGCGTTCTGAATTCTGGTCCCGACAGTGATGGGTGGTGAGACAAAAGCCCTCTACATTAAACTTAAACATTAAACAACACATTATGTTTTGTAAATAAGTTTTATTTACAAAACCTTAAAAAGGGAAACCACTATCTTTGCACTAACAAGTGGTGAGAATAATTCTGTTTATTCACCAATAAAGCAGAAGACAACCTGGGTGGAGTTGAAGGAAGAGAATAATGTTCAGTTTACAAAGGAAAATACATGGAAGAATTGCACTGTTCCATTTATATTGCTATAAAATTCTGAGGAATCGCAATATTCGATGGAGGAAAGATTAGTGTTTGCTTAATGGCAGGAAGAGGTAGATGGGTACAAGATAAAAAGTAGATGATGGATCTATGTATGGGATAAGATCCCACAGAAATCTGCGGACAATTGGACATTTGTGCATATGTGCATGCATGTAAAAATTGGACATAGTAGAAAAGGCTTGAACAGGATTTTTTATTTAATTAAAAAGACTTTAAAATGAGTGTGGGGATATCCCCGTTGTTGCTTTGGGCTCACTCCTGGTTCTATGCTCAGGAATCACACCTGGTGGGGTTCAGGGCACTATATAGGATATTGGGGATCCAAGTCGGTTGGCTGCCTTGCAAGGCAAGTGCCCCCAACAGCTTTGCTATTACTTTGACCCCGGTCCTGAGCTATAATCCCTTAATGTTAATTATCTGGTTTCAACATTGTAATATTACAGAATGCCACAACTAGGAACTAGGTTGAAGAAACTCTATGTATTATTGTTGCTTTGGATAAATCTGATAATTTCAAGAAAACAATATAAATGTGCTGTTGGGTATTTTAGGTTGTTATCTGCAAACTTTTTGGGTTCCTGTACTTTTAGATAGATGCACATACATGTATTTATTTATTTTTATACTCCTCCACATAAGCTTCATTTTTCTTTGCTATTTTTTTGGTTCTTTCAATGGTTACTTCCTTTGGTCTGAGGTCTTCTTTGCCAACCTTGGTACATAATGCTTTGTTTTATATTATTGTCTTTGCATTAAATGTTATTTATTTATTTATTCATTCATTTATCTATCTATCTATCTATCTATCTATCTATCTATCTATCTATCTATCTATCTATCTATCTATCTATCTATCTATCTATCTATCTATCTATCTATCTATCTATCTATCTATCTATCTATCTATCTATCTATCTATCTATCTATCTATCTATCTATCTATTCATTCATTTATCTATCTATCTATTTATTTATTTATCTATTTATTTATTTATTTATTTTAGAGGTGACTACAAGGGTATGCCACCTGCATGGCAAGCCTGGCAAGCTGCCCTGTTTTATTTGATATGCCAAATACCAGTAGCAATTATATTAGTTCATTCCCATGACCTAGTATAATGGTTTGAGGCTCTTTATGTTCCTGGAGCGAATAGATGCCCTTGGGCTCTACTAGCATGAGACAGGATATAAACAGGATATATGGAGATATTACTGGTGCCCGCTCTAGCAAATAGATGATCAACGGGAGGAGAGTGATAGTGATAATGATTTATTTATTTATTTATTTATTTTGCTTTTTGGGGTCACACCCGGCAATGCTCAGGGGTTTCTCCTGGCTCTGCACTCAGGAATTACTCCTGGCGGTGCTCAGGGAACCATATGGGATGACGGGGGATCGAACCCGGGCCGCCATGGGCGGCCGCGTGCAAGGCAAATGCCCTACCCACAGGACTATTGCTCCGGCCCCTATTTAAATATTTTTGAATCTTTTTTTTCTAAATACATATTCAGGCACAGGCCTAAATGTACTTTAGAATCACTCCTGGCCAGGATAAGCAATTTTGTGCAGTATTGGGGCCAATTGACTGTAAGGCAAACAAACGGATGCCTTCTACTATCTCTCAGACCCTAAGTACTTCTGTTACAGTCACTGAGATTTTGGTACAGTATAAAACATGTCCATGGATGCATTGCATCCAGCCGACCTGGGGTTGATTTCTGGCATCCCATATGGTCCTCACACACCATCAGGAGTAATTCCCGAGTGCAGAGCCATGAGTAGCCACTGGTACTTGGTGTGTGACCCAAGGGGCGGGGGCGGGGGGGAATCTAAAAAAAAAAAAACAAACCCAAAACCCCCCCAGAAAAACCATGCCCTTGGATTAAGATTAGACTCTGTGGAATCTAAACCCCAATCTGGTTGGATTGCTTGGAAACACACCAATGAATTTTTTATTTCTGGGGTTTGGGATTGTAGGATTTCACCTCAGCAAGTGATCAGTACTATATGATGAATAAACACATCTTTAAATACATGTGCATAAACATATTTTTTAAGATCAAAGTAATGTATTTAAACTTTATGTTGAATATTTACATAGTGATGTAATATAAATACCAGCAAATCTAAGGGCGGGGACTCAGGCAGTTTCCCGCCTGTTTCTGGCCTTTGGTTCTCAACAAGGTCCGCATACAGTATATATAAGCAGCCTGCTGATAACCATTTCAGTTTCAGTACTCCTTTCGTAACTTTAATCTTGAAAGTGATGTCTGGCCGTGGCAAGGGCGGGAAGGGCCTGGGCAAAGGCGGCGCCAAGCGCCACCGCAAGGTGCTGCGCGACAACATCCAGGGCATCACCAAGCCCGCCATCCGCCGTCTGGCCCGGCGCGGCGGCGTCAAGCGCATCTCGGGGCTCATCTACGAGGAGACCCGCGGGGTGCTCAAGGTCTTCCTGGAGAACGTCATCCGCGACGCCGTCACCTACACCGGAGCACGCCAAGCGCAAGACCGTCACGGCCATGGACGTGGTCTACGCGCTCAAGCGCCAGGGCCGCACCCTCTACGGCTTCGGAGGCTAAATCTCCACATCACTAACGGCCCCTTCGGCCTGCTACAAGGACAAAAAGGCTCTTTTAAGAGCCACCCATCCTTTCAGAAAAGGAGCTCGCCTGCTTTTTGTTTTCTTTAAGTTGTTTATTCCTAACACTAAGTCATTGATATTTGATCTATTTATATTGTAGTTTTCTCTAATAACTTGTAATTTGACTGCTTATCGTGTCTAACACATGTATGCTTGTACTATAGAACTTGAACACAGCGTGAGCACCACAGCAATCAAGCCCAAATATTTGTAAACTCCCCAAACAGAAACGCTCAAATACAGCATGAATTGCTGACAATGTTTGTAATAAGCTGTTAAATTTTTCAATGTTTGGCACGTTCAAGCGTGAGATTACTGCTGTCCAGCAAGTAAACATTAGCTATGTGGGCACTTTAGGGTCAAGGA
This sequence comes from Cryptotis parvus, assembly GCA_021461705.1. NCBI lineage: Eukaryota > Metazoa > Chordata > Mammalia > Eulipotyphla > Soricidae > Cryptotis > Cryptotis parvus. The sequence goes on along the minus strand of JAJIBD010007710.1, from coordinate 56,765 downwards.
AGCCTCATCTTTGTATATAGAGGTTTTGGCAATAAATCTTTAACACTGAGGTGTGTTTAGTGTGTAGAATTGGATATATTGCACTGTATGTCGCAAGCTCATCAAAATTGGAATGTAAAGTGAAAACTTGGGTTGAAACGCCACCAGGTGGCCAGAAACAGAAATTAGCAGTTCAGGTTTCTCAGTGAGCCCTTTCCAAGGGTCAAGAGAACAATGGGAAATACATCTTGGCTTGATTTTGGGCAATGTGGCGGCGTAATTTTAAAAAGATAATAAATTGTAGCTCCAACGCATCTAGTGAGAAATGTGTGGGCCCAAACGCGTAGACTGCCGTGTTCAACTCTTTACATGAGACAGTGGGTGGCCCTAAGAAGGGCCTTTTGTGAACAGATGGACAGTGCCGAGCCTGTCCCTGGAGCTCAGCCTCCGAAGCCGTAGAGGGTGCGTCCCTGGCGCTTGAGCGCGTAGACCACGTCCATGGCCGTGACGGTCTTGCGCTTGGCGTGCTCGGTGTAGGTGACGGCGTCGCGGATGACGTTCTCCAGGAAGACCTTGAGCACCCGCGGGTCTCCTCGTAGATGAGCCCCGAGATGCGCTTGACGCCGCCGCGCCGGGCCAGACGGCGGATGGCGGGCTTGGTGATGCCCTGGATGTTGTCGCGCAGCACCTTGCGGTGGCGCTTGGCGCCGCCTTTGCCCAGGCCCTTCCCGCCCTTGCCGCGGCCAGACATAGCGACAATATGTTACAGGAAAAACTGTATGTAACAGTTTGCTCTGTCGTGGAGCCGCTTAAATATCTGCTCTGCGGACCTTTTAGGGAACTGAAGTGGCGGGGGCGGGAACGCACCCTGGCCCGCCTTGCTGGGCGGCGCACATCAACCAATCTAGGCAGGGGCGGGAAAAGCCTGTGCTGAACCTTCTCCCAGGAATGCTGGGTTTCCCTTGCTGCTAGTATTGCAAACAGTTGTTGTTACAGTGTCTCCTAATGACTTTAACTATTTTATTGAAAGGCAACAATGAACACAAGGGAGCGATTCCGGAATATAGTTAATTTTAACATGTGGGTATTCTTGAAATAACATTGGAACACCTCTATCTATACCTACTAAAATTTTGGCCAATTGTGAATGTTCTGTTTGTAAGAGCACACATACGTGCATCACTTCCAGCATTCATGATTAGAAGTAAGCTTTAAGGAAAGGCGGTTCAGTTTTAAAATTGTGTTTAGTTATTAAAAATTATGTTTAGTTGTTTAGAATTGTGTTACTGCTTATGTTCCAAAGCTATTAACTAATGCCAGGTTTAGAGGCCCTTTGGTTTTAATAAGTGGCATTCCAGGTTTGAACTTAGTTTCTGATGTATATCTCCTGGACTTTCGCTCACTCTTGACTGACCTATGGCAAAGTCAGTTTCCAGCATGATAAGATGAAGATTAAGGTAAACAGAAATAAACAAATACTGCCCAAGTGAGAAGAATAACAATAATGTTTGATATATATATATATAGATGATGGTAAAAACCAAGATTTTTTCAAACTACACTTTCACATTGAGCATTTTGTATGTACTGCAGTTTTAAATAACATAAATAAAAATTTACTGTATTGGAACTCAGACTTTATTTTGTCGAGGCAGGTTACTAATTTTAGCTCAGATTAAACTCAGGTTTATCTGAGAATTTAGGAACAGATCTCTCAGGCTCTCTCTTTCTCTCTCTCTTTTTATTGATGCCACACCTTGTGACTTACTCCTGGCTTTGTGCTCAAGGATCACTCTTGTCAGCCTCGAGGGTTCCTTTATGCTGCAAGAGTTTGAATACTGGTTGGCCTTGTGCAAGACAAGCATGTAAAATTGCTGTACAATTGCTCTTGCCTTAGAGTAGCTATGTAACAGTACAGATATGGGGCCTTTTTTAATTACAAGAAATTCTATGCCATTGTGTTGGTCCTGACTGATAAAGTGAGTATGATGCATATTCAAAAATAAGTAGGCAGAGTGATTTGAAGAATTTAATAGTAATTAAAAATGAGATTCTATGTTATTGAAGCGTAACAGACGTTATAAGCTCAGTGATGGGCACATTAGAAAAGAAAGTCAATTTTTGTTTGACTTTACATCAATGAAAGTAGTGATGCCCTTTATAGAAAGGAACGTCATAGACTATACCTGTAAATAAAGGAAAACTTTTGGTTGGAGAGTGTTCCCTGGTTACATGTTTAATGAAAATAGACATGATTTCTCATGACTCTTTAGGACACATCTGATTCCAGCACAATTCTCTATCTCCTAAATAGTCATCTCCCCCTTCCATGCTCCATCCCTCTTGGCATTCATTCATAATTGTCATTTGCCTCTAAATATTTGGAATCTCCTGTGTTTTGGGATGCCTCTGCACAATGGCTGGGTACACTGATGCCATAATGTTTCCTATAGTTCTCATGGTCAGTGAAGTTAGAGGGAGGGTTAACACATACACAGAGCTAAGGCAAAGTCACAAATGAAGTCTATATCATTGATCTAACTGTGGTTTTCTTGTCACTTTTTATATCTATAAAATAAATGGATTGGGGCCGGAGTTATAGTCCAGCGGGCAGGGCGTTTACCTTTGCATGCGGCCGACCTGGGTTCAATCCCGGCATCTCATATGGTCCCCTGAGCACCGCCAGGAGTAATTCCTGAATGCAGAGTCAGGAGTAACCACTGAGTATTGCCAGGTGTGACCCCCAAAGCAAAAAAAAAAAAAAAAAAGGATCAATTTCTAGTCCATCATAAAAATCTTAAGATGTCCATAGATTTATTTCAAAAAGTTGAAAAAAAAATGGATGAGCTATCAAATGAAAACTTCTCAATTTCCAGCCACGAGTCAGTCTTTAAAGACTTAATCCCCATCACTGTTACAGAGGTAATTTGCTCTGTTAACTAACAGTAATAGTTAAATGAAACATAGACTTATCCTTCTAAAAGTATCTGGTCACCTCTAAGGTGAATACAAGTTCACACTCCAGGAAAGGTGAGGTTTCCTATTAATAATTAAGAAAATCTATGTAGTTGTCTCACTTATTTAGGATCTGAGCAGCCTGGTAGATAGGAGGAGTTGTATGTATGACATAAAATAGCATCTGCTATAGAAAGACCTTCTACCTTCCTTAATATTGAAAACATGATTTAGGAACAAGATCTATAATTATTTACGAACTGATAATATGGTTTGAGTGATGAACAAAGTTTTTGGTTTATCAAGCGTTTGAAAAAAAGCTGCATTTTACCTCTATATTTAGGTCTCTGCAATGCAAAGCTGTAGAACTAAAAAGGAAAATCTCCCATGTCGAGTGAGTGACCATTGTTGTATCATTGAAGACGACAAGATCCCCCTCCTCCAGACACTCACAAAATGCCAATCCAGGGAAGTTAGAAAGCTATAGATATACTATCCTTTGTACCCCTATTGTTGGATATGATAACATCTCAAATTCTAGAACTTTGTTTTAAATCTCTGATCATCAAAAATGACCATTTAATAACAAACCAAGTATATTTTTTGAAATCAGTGAAATATGAGTGATGACTTTTTTTTTTATGTTGGTTTTCCTACTTATTTCTGCATAATGTCAAAATGTTGGCCAGAGACTTAGATTTCTGGGAACTTCGGATATTGAGGAAAAGATCTTTATTTATGTGGATAGATAGAATTGGGGTATTAATGAAAAGACACTTATTTATGGGGTTTAGCTTTGGTATTTACTCTTTTGCTGGACATTACTAGTGTGGTGTTCAGCTATCCATTATATACCTGCACATTGCACGAATTTTGCTGTGTGAAAACTAAACAAAAGATGATAGACTATTTGGTCGTGTTTGCTGTACAGTGATGGTTCAGTCCCCTTTGGTTGTTGTGTCCAGAAAATTATGTGTTGAACCAAGCTTATATTTTGTAGAAAGCCTTAGGGGAATTATGCAAGGTTTAGCTATATCCCTATTTGTATGTAGTAAAGTCAAATCTTAAAACATAAGAAATGAATTCAAGATTCCTCCTAGATGTCAGAGGAAAAAAAGCTGTAGGAAGTGGGCCATTATTTGTCATATTAAGGCGATGGGATATGGCTGGGCTCTGTCACTTTAGTTCGGTGCATAAAAATTTTTATAGAATTGTCATTAGTTACTGATTCCTTTATTTCTCCCTCCCAGATGTAGGTGCTTCGTAATGCCTATTCTGGATCTGAAAAATTTATCAGTCTGATTTTTTAAAATTAGTTGCGGCTTTAGATAGAATTGGCTATGAACAAATGGATCAGCTCTGCCGATCTTTCTTCTTAAAATGTTTAAGTCTCCAAAACATTGACATGAAACCCAACTTGTATACTGATCGCTCAAATACTTCTGAAAAGCCAGTATCTTTTTCTAAAACTCTAATCCATCTTGCAATAGAATTTTTCTGCCCCCAGTGCCAATTCCTACTGCTTGTTGCAAACAACTTGAGAGAGAGCCTGTGTTATTGCTCCCGCGAAAAAAACGATTTTAAATGTAAATTGGAGGAAGGATGAGTTTTTTTTTAGTGACATTGCAAAGAATAGAAAGTCTGGAACAAAGTTCCGCAAGGCTGATTTGGAAAGAACAGAAGGAGAAGTAGCATTTTTAAGGAAAATCTGAAAGTTGTCTCAAATTGACCGAAGTTTGCAAGAGAGTTGGGGGAATCAGGAAAGCCCCAGGGCGCAGCTTTTGAGGTTAGGAATCGCAAACAAGGCCGTCATGCAGCCTGAAGACTTTTGGATTCCGTTCCCCCAAATCCCTAATTATTTCGTGCCCAGATTTCTGCTATTTTTCTACTTTTTCAAGGGGAAAGAAACACAAACATGTTGCCGAGCAGAGGAGCCGTTCCCGGCTGCGCGGCGCACGCGCGCAGCAGCCAATCACCACGCAGCGACTCTCTATATAAAGCCGCGGCCGCCAGCGCCCGGGACGCGACGTTCTCATAGCTTAAACTCTCTTTTTGTCCTTGCTGCAAGGGGGAAAAAAAAAATGTCGGAGACTGCTCCTGTGGCTCCTGCTGCTCCTGCACCTGCGGAGAAGACACCTGTGAAGAAGAAGGCCAAGAAAGCTGGCGCCGCTGCGGGCAAGCGCAAGGCGTCCGGGCCGCCGGTGTCCGAGCTCATCACCAAGGCCGTGGCCGCCTCCAAGGAGCGCAGCGGCGTGTCCCTGGCCGCGCTCAAGAAGGCGCTGGCGGCCGCTGGCTACGATGTGGAGAAGAACAACAGCCGCATCAAGCTGGGGCTGAAGAGCCTGGTGAGCAAGGGCACCCTGGTGCAGACCAAGGGCACCGGCGCCTCGGGCTCCTTCAAGCTCAACAAGAAGGCGGCCTCCGGGGACGCCAAGCCCAAGGCCAAGAAGGCGGGCGCGGCCAAGGCCAAGAAACCCGCGGGGGCGTCCAAGAAGCCCAAAAAGGCCTCTGGGTCCGCCACCCCAAAGAAAGCTGCCAAGAAGACTCCGAAGAAGGCCAAGAAGCCGGCGGCTGCTGCTGGCACCAAAAAGGTGGCCAAGAGTCCGAAGAAGGTGAAGGCCGCCAAGCCCAAGAAGGCGGCTAAGAGTCCGGCCAAGGCCAAAGCGCCGAAGCCCAAGGCGGCCAAGCCGAAGGCTGCGAAGCCCAAAGCTGCTAAGGCGAAGAAGGCGGCGCCTAAGAGAAAGTAAAGTGGAAGTGGGTTCTACTTTCCATGATCTCAAAAGGCTCTTTTCAGAGCCACCCTCTGCACTCAAGCAGAAGAGCTTAATGCTATTGTCTGTTCTGGGCTAGTAGCAATTGCGAGTTTGATGTTGCCGCGGGCTTTCGTGATTGGCTAGTTAGCATGCGCGCGCGCGCCTATTAAGTTTAAAGATTCTCCCTAATCCTGCAAGTGCAGGCACTTTACTCCCATTTTGTCTGGCTCTTTGAATACTGTCTGGGTGTGGGCAGGACTTAAACGTGCAGCCGCCAGTTGGGCTTGTCGCTGCGCGTTGCTAGTCGATGGCGATACGTTCTCTACGGGTCGCTGTCCCTGCCGCCCCCAGCGCCCAGGTCTTCCCCTACTCTAGCAATTCCAGGGTAAGGAGGCCCGGGCCTGTTGGGATTTCGGAGGAGGGGTCGTGCTCGGTTCAGAGGGAATTGGGCGCGTTTTGCCTTTGGCGCGAATCTCCCGGATTTCCACAACCAGACTGGTTGCATTGACTTGACCAGCCAATCTGGGTCGGGGGCAGTTCGTAACGTCCCTGCTTGTTTAATTGCGCTTTCCCATTGGCCTTCAGAGGTATCCTTGTTGGCCAATTGGAGCCTCCTCTGGATTATTTGCATAGGCTACGGGGAGTAAATATAGCACCAAGGAGACGTTGGGATATTAAATCTGTCCTGTACTTAACTGCACAGTTAGAAAGGTTCTGCTTGTGTTAAATAGCTTTTAGAATTTCTGTAGTAGGTTTTCCGGTTGCTACCGGAAAGTTTCCCGTAAAAAATTTTCCCCTCTCGTCACTTTTGCATGGAGTTTGCTTTTTCAATTTATCTAAGCGAATAATATACTGCCTAATTGCCTAATTGTTGACATTAAAAACGTCTCGAAGACACTTTTGTTGCCATCTTTCCCAGCTTATCCACAAATAGTTGATAGATCCTAGGGAGCTGTGGTTGAGCGTCTCAAACCTTCGTGGGCTAGAAAGCTTGGCTCGGAGGAAACAAAAGAATCTGTGGAAAGACGGCTTGGTTGGATTCATGGGAATTTGGCAGCGCTGAGCAAAGTGGTCGGAAAGCTGGGCTGAGGATAGCGCAGCGTTTACATTCTATTCTGAACGGAGCATTATCATTATTACTATTTGTGTTTGGTCCACATCCGGCCATGCTCAGGGCTTACTCCTGGCTCTGCACTCAGGAATCACTTTGGCAGCACGAGTGAAGGAGGAAGGCTCAGTTTAAGCAGTTCTGTTTTTGGCTGGCCCATCATGCATTTTTGACTTCCTGTAAATTCCTGGGATTTTTCTGATAATCAGAGAGTTAATAATATCCGTGATATACTTCTGCTGCAGATGTTAGCCTTACAGGGAGATTAGATGATACCTAAGACAATGGGCAGAAAAGGAGCTGTTAGATCCTTGCATCCTCTGTAACACTTGCCAGAAGCCCAATTTCCATTAAAAAGGGTCTGGAGGAAAACCCTTATCTTTACCTTCCGTATTCCCTGTAACGCAAAGACCCAGTTTTCCTAGAAGGACCCACAAAAAGCCATGGTTACCTTAGTCCTATGTTAAGTTCCTCCCAACTTAGGGAGCTTCTTTTCTGCTCCCTCTGCTTTTCAATAAACATTTCTACTTTCAACTCTGAGTCTGAGCATCTTTAATATTCAATGTTTTCATTCAGGGGCCGGAGTGATAGTCCAGCAGGTAGGCCGACACCGGTTTGATCCGGCATCCCATATGGTCCCCTGAGCACCACCAGGAGTAGTAATTACTGAGCAAAGAGCCAGGAATAACCCCTGAGCATTGCCAGGTGTGACCCAAAAAGCAAAATATATATGTATATATATATGTATATATATGTATTTTTTATTTATAAAAAATTTATTTTTATTTATAAAAATATTGAAGAACTTGGGAATCGTGAGCGAACAGAGACCCATAGCTGCTTCTATTCCACTTGTATCACTAGTTGGATCATATGCAGGACATAGAACCTGGATCTGCCCCCCAAGTCCTCCCCTAAGGCAAAAGCCTGACCTGCTAGAATCATTCCTGCCCTTCATATATGTATATTTTTTTCTTGTCACATTTTTTCTTTTCTGTACTAACGAACAGAACAAGTTTCCCTAAGACAAAGTTTACAGTGGAGAGTCATAATATTGACATTCCTGAGATATTATAGTTGATAAGGAACTTAACCTAGCTCCAAGCTAATTGAGTTAGATTCCTGAAATAAAATCATTTCTAACATACCACAGTTCCTCACCCACCCCTAGTGCAGAGTTTGGGTTTCCTAACCAATCCCAAAACCAGTCCCGCCTGGAGACATCTCTGAGCCGAGCAGGGTTAGCCCCCACCACTACCACCCAAGCAAACAGATGTTGACATCATACTAAATACATTTAATTGGCATTTGGCATTTGATGTGTTACCAATGAACCATTAACACATTTATTTTTATTTTTGAAATTTTTTTTATTTTACCACCATGAGATATACAATTACATGTTCATGATTGGGTTTCAGTCATAGAGTGTTCCAGCACCTATCTCTCCACCAGTGCCCTATTCCCACCACCAATGTCCCCCAAATTCCCTCCCCTCTTCCCCAGCTTGCCTCTTTAGCAGGCACTTTTCCTCTCTCTCTCTCTCTCTCTCTCTCTCTCTCTCTCTCTCTCTCTCTCTCTCTCTCTCTCTCTCTCTCTCTCCTCTCTCTCCTGCAACCCCTGCCCTTCCCTCCCATTCTTTTACACATTTTGACTTGCCCTACAGATATTTAGGGATTATCATGTAAATCCCTTTGTGTACATTCAACACTCAGTTCTAGCCTGGGGTTGACCATTTCCCACAATTAGTAGGACACTGGTATATGTTTATATCCCACTAATGAATGCAGTCATTCTATATCTATCCTTTTCCTTCTGACTGATTTCACTCAGCATGATAATCTCTATGTTCATTCTTTTGCAGATAAATTTCATGACTTCATTTTTCCTGACAGCTGTATAGTATTTCATTGTGTAGGTCATTACTTACATTTAAAAGAAATGATTTGATAATTACTCTTCAATTTTTTTATCCTGCATGTGCTAAGTATTTAAAAGCATCTTTTTGAGGGCCATACGTCATGTTAGGAGCTTGCCTTACATGTGTCTGACCTAAGCCTTATGTGAACCATGGTCCCAAAACAAAACAAATCTAAAGACCCCTGCCTGCCACACACACGAAAGGTCAAAAACAAAAACATCTTCTGAATTGTCTATAGGTGTATATAGACTCTGGGCTACTTTATGAATTATTGAGCAAATCTTCAGTGGTTATTATTATTCAGAGAGCTATTTTTTTTTTTTTTTTTTTTGCTTTTTGGGTCACACCCAGTGACACACAGGGGTTACTCCTGGCTCTGCACTCAGGAATTACTCCTGGCGGTGCTCAGGGGACCGTATGGGATGCCTGGGATCGAACCCTGGCCAGCACAGGCCTTCCGCTGCAGCGTGCAAGGCAAACACCCTACCCGCTGGGATATCGCTCCAGCCACACAGAGAGCTATTATTTTTGTTTGTTTTGGGGCCACCTCTGGAGATGCTCAGGGGTTGCTCCTGGCTGTGCAGCCAGGAATTACACATGGATGGGTTCAGGAAAAATAAAAAAGAAGAAGAAACAAGACAAAGAAGAGATGTGACCTGATTCACCTTGTCAGTAATTGGGAGACCTGAGTGCCAAGTTCCTAGTTCTCCTTACAGTTGGATCTTAACCCTAAGTGTTTAGGATTCATCAGTGTTTTGCCCATCTCGGTTCCCCCACAGAAATTTACGGTGCTCCCCCCCCACAGGTGTGTGTGTGTGTGTGTGTGTGTGTGTGTGTGTGTGTTTGTGTGTGATTCTTGCATCTCCACAGACCCCAAGCTGCCCCAGGGAAGAGCGGAAACTCCATCAACGGGAACCAAGGCAAACTGCCTTGGTTTCACCCCGGACCCCTTGGGCCCCTGCGCTTCCAGGAACCTCTGCAATCTCCCCCACAGGTGGTGTGTGTGTGTGTGTGTGTGTGTGTGTGTGTGTGTGTGTGTGTGTGTGATTCTTGCATCTCCGTGGACCCCAAGATGCCCCAGGGAAGAGCGGAAACTCCATCAACGGGAACCAAGGCAAACTGCCTTGGTTTCACCCCGGACCCTTTGGGCCCTGCGCTTGCGGGAACATCCCAAAACTCAAAACCGCTCGGACCCTCTTACTATTTATCTTGCATGAGGTACCAGTGAACCTTGGTTCCTACATCCTTGCCACCCACCCAAACTCTGCAAACAGACCAGACACCTACTAACTGTACTATCTAGTCACCCAAAAACTCACATTTGCAACCTACAATAGTCATAATGGTAAAGCAACGCAAAATTCCATCAAGCTCTGTGAGTGAAGTCACTAGTCCAGATGAGCCAAGCAATACCAATGGGTTGTATAACCTCTCTGATAAGGAATTTCGGAAAGAATTGTTAAGGATTCATAAGGAATTCTAAGAAGCAATGAAATGTAAAATCAATAAAATACAAGAAGACATGAGAGAAGAAGTGAGGAAAATGCAAATGGAAATGACAGATATTAAAAATGAGGTAAATGAAATGAAAAACACAGTGGAAGGCCATCATAGCAGAATAATAGTTACTGAAGAAAGAATTAGTGATCTCGAAGATGAGTTCCAAAGATTCTCTTCACAACACCAGAAGATAGAAAAAAAGACTCACAATTACCGAACAGACAACAAGAGATAATCGGGATGAAGCCAGAAGAAACAACATACGGATCATTGTGGTCCCAGAAGGGCAAGAAGAAAACCCTGATGAAGAAGAAACTGTCAAAGCCATAATTGCTGAGAAGTTCCCGGAACTAAAGAATGCTTGCTTCAAGATCCGGGAGGCCCGTAGAATACCAGCTAAAAGAAACCCAACAAGAATACTCCAAGACACATCTTAATAAAAATGACAAAAATTATAGATAGAGATAGAATACTGAAAGGAGCAAGATCAAAGAAGGAAATCACATACAAAGGAACATCTCTAAGATTTACAGCAGACTTCTCTGATGAAACACTCCGAGCCAAAAAACAATGGTGAGATATTGTGAAAAGGCTCAATGAACTGCAGACTTCACCAAGAATTCTTTACCTGGCCAGACTCACATTCAGATATGAAGGAAAGATACACAACTTCATGGATAAGCAACAACTCAGGAACTTCATGGACTCAAAACCAACTTTAAAAGAAGGACTGAAGGGTCTACTGTAATACGACCAAACCCATAAGCACAACAAGCAAAAACAGAAAGATGGCACAAAATCCGATGACAATAATCTCTCTCAATGTCAATGGTCTAAATGCACCAATTAAGAGACACAGAGTGACAAAATGGATTAAAAAATTGAACTCTGGGGCCAGAGCGATGGCCCAGCAGGTAGGGCGTTTGCCTTGCATGCAGCTGTCCCATGCCGGCCCGGGTTCGATCCCGGCATCCCATATGGTCCCCCGAGCACCGCCAGGAGTAATTCCTGAGTGCAGAGCCAGGAGAAACCCCTGAGCATTGCCGGGTGTGACCCAAAAAAAAAAAAAAATTGAACCCAACATTCTGCTGTCTACAAGAAGCATCTGAATAATCAGAACAAACACAGACTCAAAGTCAAAGGTTGGAAGACCATTCTCCATGCAAACAACTCCTCCAAAAAGGCTGGTGTGGCCATATTAGTATCAGATAATATAGACTTCAGGCTGAAAAAGGTTAGAAGGGACAATGAAGGCCATTTCTTATTAATTAAGAGGTATGTACACCAGGAAGAAATTACACTACAAAACATATATGCACCCAACGAGGGGTCAGCAAAATACATAAAACAACTGCTAAGAGACCTCAAAGAAGACATTAACTGTAGCACGACAATAGTTGGAGACTTCAACAATGCTCTATCAACGATGGATAGATCAACAAGACTGAAACTCACCAAGGAAATATTAGCCCTAAAGGAAGAAATGGAAGAAAGAGAGCTAGCGGATATATACAGGGCTTTTCATGCCAAAACAGCTGAATACACATTTTTCTCTAGTGCACATGGAACATTCTCCAAGATAGACCACAGGATGAGCCACAAAGCATACCTCAATAAAATAAAAAAGATAGAAAATGTGTCAGCTATCTTTTCAGACCATGATGCACTGAAAATGGAAGTTAACCGTACACAGAAACAGGGAGTCAAACCAAACACCTGAAAACTGAACAGCTCACTCCTGAACAATAAATGGGTCATAGAAGAAATCAAACAGGAAATCCAAAGATTTCTGGAAACAAATGAAAATGAAGACACCAACTATAAAAACTTGTGGGACATGGCAAAAGCCGTGTTAAGAGGGGAGTTTATAGCTCTGCAAGCATTCATCAGGAAACAAGGAAGGGCACACATAAATAACCTGACTACACAGCTGAAGACATTAGAAAAAGACCAACAAAAGGAGCCCAACCCAGGCAGAAAAAAGGAAATAATAGGCACAATGTTTAAAATAAGAGGGAGAGAGATGCAGAGACAGAGAGAGAGATAGAGAGAGAACGAGAGGAAACTGGGGTACCTGCTATTAAGGCGGCCTGGGGAGGCGGGAGGGGGAGGGGTACATTGGTGGTGGAAATGGGGCACTGGTGGAGGGATGGGTGCTGGAATACTGTATTACCAAGAACCAATTATGAACACCTTTGTAATTGTATGTTTCACGGTGGTATAATAAAAAAAAAAAAAAAGAAAAAAAAAGCTTAGAGAGGAAATCAATGAGTTGGAAACCAAAAAAACAATCCAAAAGATTAATGAAACCAAGAGCTGGTTTTTTGAAAAAATAAACAAGATTGACAAAACATTGGCGAGACTTGTAAGTACAGGGAAAGAGAAAACCCAAATAAATAGAATCAGAAATAAAAAGGGTGACATCATAACAGAAACCACAGAAATCCAAAAGATCATCAGAGATTACTTTGAGAGCCTGTATGTCGTGAAACATGAGAATCTAGAAGAAATGGATAAATTCCTGAAGTCCTATAACCTCCCATGGCTGAAACAAGAAGACCTCCAATACCTGAATAAGCCTATCACCATTGAGGAAATAAAAACAGTAATTAAAAGTCTGCCCAAACACAAAAGCCCAGGTCCAGATGGATTCACTAGTGAACTCTACCAAACCTTTAAGGAGGACCTACTGCCAGTCCTTTTCAAGCTCTTCCAGGAAATAGAAGAAACAGAAACACTCCCAAACAGCTTCTACGAGGCACACATCACCCTGTTACCAAAAGCAGGGAGAGACAACCCAAAGAAAGAAAAGTGCAGACCAATATCCCTGATGAACACGGATGCTAAGATCTTCAACAAAATACTAGCAAACAGAATCCAAAGACTCATCAAGAAGATTATACATCATGACCAAGTAGGATTCATCCCGGGAATGTAAGGATGGTTCAACCTTCGCAAGTCAATCAACATAATACATCATATCAATAAGAGAAAAAATAAAAACCATATGATCCTATCAATAGACGCAGAGAAAGCATTTGACAAGATCCAGCACCCGTTCATGATTAAAACCCTCCAGAAAATGGGAATTGAAGGGACTTTCCTCAAGATAGTTACAGCCATCTACCAAAAGCCACAGCTGAGCATCATTATAAATGGGGAAAAGTTGAAAGCCTTCCCCCTGAGATCAGGGACAAGACAAGGTTGCCCAATCTCACCTCTTTTATTCAATATAGTACTGGAAGTACTTGCCATAGCAATCAGAGAAGAAAAGGACATCAAGGGCATCCAGAGAGGCAAGGAAGAAATCAAGCTATCACTATTTGCAGATGACATGATATTATACCTAGAGAACCCTAAACTCTCTACCAAAAAACTCCTAGAAACAATAGCGCGATATAGCAGAGTGGCAGGATACAAAATCAACACCCAAAAGTCGGTTTCTTTCCTATATACAAATAAAAAAAGAGAAGAAAGGGATATTAAGGAAACAATTCCATTCACAATTGTGCCACAGAAAATCAAATACCTAGGAATCAACTTACCCAAGTGTGTAAAGGACCTGTATAAAGAAAACTACAAGACACTGCTCCAAGAGATAAAAGAGGATGCAAGGAAATGGAAACACATTCCCTGCTCATGGATGGGGAGAATCAACATTGTCAAAATGGTAATACTCCCTAGAGCTCTGTACAGATTCAATGCAGTCCCTGTAAGGATGGATACCCATGACATTCTTCAAAGAAATTGACCAAACGCTCCTGAAATGTGTATGGAACAATAAACCCCCAAGGATAGCTAAAGCAATCCTCGGTAATAAGAAGAAGATGGGAGGCATACCTTTCCCATCTTCAAACTGTACTACAAGGCAGTAGTAATTAAAACAGCATGGTATTGGAATAAAAACAGACCTGTGGAACTATGGAATAGAATTGAGTATCCTGACACCCAACCTCAAACACATGATCATTTAATCTTTGATAGAGGTGCAACGAGTCTAAAATGGAGTAAGGAAAGTCTCTTCAAGAAGTGGTGTTGGGAAAACTGGGCAGCGACATGTAAAAAAAAATGAATTTGGACTTGTGTCTAACACTATGCACAAAAATAGATCAAAATGGATTAAAGATCTCAATATCAGACTTGAATCCATAAAGTACATGAAGAAAATATAGGAAAAAACCTCCACGACATTGAAGCTAAAGGCATCTTCAAAGGTGAAACATCACTAACAAAGCAACTAGAAGAAAAGATAAACATATGGGACTACATGAAACTAAAAAGCTTCTGCACCTCAAAAGAAAGAGTGACTAAGATACAAAAGCAGTCCACAGAATGGGAAAGAATATTCACCCAATACCCATCTGATAAGGGGTTAATATCCAGGATATATCAGGCCCTGGTAGAACTTTACAAGAAGAAAACAAAGAACCCCATCAAAAAATGGGGAGAAGAAATGAACAGAAACTTCAGCAAGGAAGAAATTCGAATGGGCAAAAAACATATGAAAAAATGCTCATCATCACTAATCATCAGAGAGATGCAAATCAAAACAACAATGAGATACCACTTTACACCACAGAGACTGGCACATATTCAAAAGAGCAAGAACAACAAGTGCTGGCATGGATGTGGGGAAAAGGGGACACTCATCCATTGTTGGTAGAAATGCCGGCTGGTACAGCCTTTCTGGAAAACAATATGGATATTCCTCCAAAGACTAGAAATTGAACTCCCATTTGACCCAGCCATACCACTCCTGGGAATCTACTCTGGGAAACCAAAAATACGCAGCGGAAACATCATCCCTACTTTTATGTTCATAGCAGCATTATTCACAATAGCCAGAATCTGGAAACAACCAGAGTGCTCGAAAATCGATGACTGGATAAAGAATCTTTGGTACATCTACACAATGGAATACTATGCAGCTGTTAGGAAAAATGAAGTTATAAAATTTGCCTATAAATGGATGGACATGGAGATTATGCTGAGCGAAATTAGCCAGAAGGAGAGAGACAGATACAGAATGACTGCATTTATTTGCATAACACAAATATATGTGTACATATTATGATACCAGTATCCAAGGTCAAGTGAAACATATATCAGGAGGTCTTGTCAAAGGTGGAAATTATTACAAACGTGTGGGAGTCAGAGGCTAGGTAAGACAGAAAATGGAACAGTGTGCTAACAATTGTCGAGGTACTAATGCCAACCTAGAACTGAGCATTAAATAGAGGCAAAACGATACACATGACAACCCTTTAATGTATGTTCTGTAATCAATAGTCTGGAGGGGAAGGAAAAGAGAAAGAGAGAGAAAGGGAAAGAAATAAAGAACCTGCCATGGAGGAGGGCTGGGGGAGGGGGAGGGAACCGGGGATGTTGTTGGTGGGAGATGGGCACTGGTGGAGGGATGGGTGCTGGAACACTGTATGACCAAAACCCAAATATGAACTTTTTAATTGTATATCTTTGTAATTGTAAAAATAAAAAATTAAAAAAAAAGAAGTTTACGGTGCTCTTAGGAGCAGCTTCAATCCCCCAAGTTTATCTTTAACCCTTCCTCTGTGCTTTACCTCTCATTCTGTTTGCTGCTAAATTCCCCAAGTCAGGCTTGGTTACTTATGAAGTCAGACCTGGTGACTGTGGGTGCTGCATCTGTGGTGAATAATTTGCTTTTCTCTTCTCCTAGAAACTTTTAGTATTTTACTATAGAACAATGTTCTTTGCTTAAACACAGACAGACTGTTAATGCTATGCTCCTAATATTTGGGAGTTAATTGACTCTGCAAGTCATTTCCTGGCATCCTTTGTCATAACTGCTTGACTCAGGCCTCAGTTGCTATAGTTTCTACACCTCAGAGTTGGGTTCCCACTGAAGGATCTCTGGATGGACACTGGGCAAGCAGAAAAACTACCCTGGCTTCAATATGGGACACTTTAGAAATCATTAAGCACAGCCTTGATACAAATCATAATGACCTAAGAGTCAGGACCCTGTGCGGTGGAAGAAATTAATGTGGTTTTAGGATTCTCAGAATGAATGTAGTCCGACTGAATAATACTATATTGATAGACTATTTTACGTTTAAGAATATGAAGTTAGGAAACCTATGTAGAGACCTGCACAGGTTGCATCATTTTGAGCAACGCTACTAGAAGTGTGGTTCATGACCATACTTAGATCATTTCTTTGGATAATTCATAAAGTCCTTCAGATTTGATGTTTTTTGAAAATGGTTATCGCGAGTTTTCCTTGCTACTAACAGTAGCATGTAGCTTTTGGGTAAACCAAAATAAGTTGTGTCACATTAAAACAAAAACTAACCTATTTGTACATTTTCAATTTGATTTCAGTTTTACTGCAATTGTATAATTTGCTTATCATCTTTGACTGTGTTTTGCTTTTTCTGTGTTACAGGCCTTATTTTATCCTTTCTTGTCCTATTAGATACTTGGTGTTTTCGTTATATTTTTTTCTTGTTGGAATGTACACACCAACATTTACCGTTTCCACTAATATTCCTCACATTTTGTTCATTGTCTTAATAGTACGGTCTTTAAGTTTTGCATTATTTTAGCTTCTAAGATATATTGAACTATAGAATTATGTGGCAATTTCATATTAACCATTTTTATCGAGGCTTCAGGGGGTGGAAAGACCAAGCCTAGCAGTGCTTAAGGCTTATTCCTGGTTCTGTGCTCAGGAATCACTCCTGGAAGTGTTCAGGAGATCATATGTGCTGCTGGGAATAGAACTGGGATCAGCCACATGCAAAGCAAGTGGTTTGACCTTTGGAATCCCTCTTTTGTCTCTTAACTCTCATTTGAAATATACTGTTTGCCTCTGATATTTTCTCTCAGTTACTGATTATCACACACAAACAGAAACATTCTATTTATTAAGCAGATGTACACAAGTGTTATTAACATAGTGATACACGCTTGTTGTTATTTAATTTATTGTTTTCAGGAGCTTTTGAGCCATATTGGATCGTATTAAGTGGCTTCTCCCTGCTTTCTGCCCGGGTGGTCTTTTCTGAAGGACCTGGGAGAGCCATTTTGACTCTCTATTCTCAGCCCTTTGCTTCAAATTTGTCAAAAAATTGCTGCCTGCATTTTAGCTAAATTTGACATGGATTATATTATTCTTAAGTTTTTGTCCTTTTTATCCAATGTTTGGGGGTAAAAATTTAATTATACTTCTTTTATTTTTGCTTTTTGGGTCACACCCGGAGATTCTCAGGGGTTACTCCTGGCTCTTCACTCAGGAATTACTCCTGGTGGTGTTCAGGTGACCATATGGGATGCCGGGGATCCAACCTGGTCGGCCGTGTGCAAGGCAAACGCCCTACCTGTTGTGCTGTCGCCGAGCTCCCTTTAATTACTTCTTATTCTCTTACCTCATTTTTAGTTTGATTACATTGTTTAAACAACAACCAAACAAATTGTTTGCCAAAGTCTGAGATTGGCATCATGAATTATAGAGATGACTCCACTGAGGTTTTTAGGATTGCCTTAAGGATATACTATTAGGCTTAGTGATAACCATCCAGCTCTGTTAGACTTATAGGAGTAAATGTATACTCTAGAATTATTGTAGACAAAATATATGAGTAGTTCCCGTCTTTAGCGGTAAGTAAGGATTTCTATATTTATAGTAATCATGACATCAGTGTGTTAACCCGGTGTCCCAAAATTAAAGAGATCACTATTTTTTACTCTCCTTTATCATATTATTTAATCCCTGTATTTAGGGCCATTATTAATTAATTTATTATTTTTTTTAAATTTAATTTTATTATTTCCCCCGCAAATATTATTACACCATTTTAGACATACAACTGAAAGATGCTCATGTAGAGTTTTGGTTCTACAGTGTTCGAACACGCATCCCTCCACCCAAACCCATCTCCCATCACCAATGTCCCCACCTCTCTCCCCCCTTCCCGCACCTCAACTACTTGGCGGATACTGTATGTCATTTCTTTCCTCTTTATATCTCCTTCCCAACAAACTTTCCTGCTCTTCGTGGAATGCAGTGCATTAAAAGACATTACTGTTTCACTATTTTAGAGGGCCGTGCGGCCGCGCGTGACCTGGGCTCGAACTGGTTTTGCTCTGTTAATCTGGTCATGAGGCAGTTTCCCAGCGTCCGGACAGCGAAAATGGTGGCTAGTGTGATGGGCGAGTCTCATCCGGCTGCTTCCCGGGACCCACCATAGGGGACAGGCCCACTTCCAAACCCATCTGCCCTCCTCGGGGTTCCATAGTCAGCTGGGCCCGGCCCGAGCCGAGTTCCAGCCTCCCCCAGCCGCTTGTGAGAATCTGCATGCTGGCCCCGGGCAGCTTCTGGCGGGGCCACCAGGCTTGACAAAATGGAGGGGGGAAAGGGCGACCTCGAGTCCATCTGACAAATTCCCAGTGATTCCCGCTTCTGGGAGCCGCCTACCTGGGCTTGAACTGGTTTTTGCTCTATTTTTTTTTTTTTTTCTTTTTGGGTCACACCCGCGATGCTCAGGGGTTACTCCTGGCTCTGCACTCAGGAATTACTCCTGGCGATGCTTGGGGACCATATGGGATGCCGGGATCGAACCCGGGCTGGCACAGTCCGGCCGCGTGCAAGGCAAACGCCCTACCCGCTGGGCTATCGCTCCGGCCCCTGGTTTTGCTCTATTAATCTGGTCGTGAGGCAGTTTCCCAGTGTCCGGACAGCGAAAATGGTGGGTAGTGTGATGGGCGAGTCTCATCCGGCTGCTTCCGGGATCCCCAGAGGCGACGGGCCCACTCCCATAACCCATCTGTAGGGCCATTATTTAGAAGTACTTTTTGTTGGCTTCTACTTAACTCTTACTCTCCTTATTTTTGACTAGTTATTTTTCAGTAATCATGCCATCTTTGACTAGTTATTTTTCAGTAATCATGCCATCTTTGACTAGTTATTTTTCAGTAATCATGCCATCTTTGCTAAAGATCTTTGCTCTTTCACACATTGTACCCCTTACTTTGAACAGCTTTGATAAAAAGTGTTTATTCTTGTTTTTAGTTTTAACTTAATTGAAATATACCATCTTGTGCCTTATGGTTTCTCCTTTTTATGTTCAGCACTTAAGCAAGATATTAACTCTTTAGTGATCCTTTATGTCAGAAGTCAGCCATCATGGTCCCTTAAGGTTCTCTTCCTCATCCTGTGTAGTCTGTTCGAAGTCTCAAAAAGTAAATGACTCCTTTGTGCCCGGCTGCATCAGCAGGTAGCAGACAGGAGACAGGCTTGTCTACACCCAGGGCTCTGTCCCGTGGGCCCTGGATGGTTGATGGTCTGACATAGAAAAATACTGGGCCCCCTGGGATGAACCCAGAGTCCTGGCAGAGCCTGGCAAGCTACCCGTGGTGTATTCAATATGCCAAAAACAGTAACAATAATGGACCTCATTCCCAACGAATGGAGATGTTACTGGCGCCCCAGGATTTAGTCTGAGATTTACAGTAAAAACCCAGCCAGCTTTAAACCTTTGTCCCTAGAGCCCAGAGAACTATACATTTTAGAATCTATATATTTTTTACTCTTTACTCAAAAGCTGTAAATATTAGTGACAAGTTAACTTGATTATTTGATAATTACTAGCAGCTAGGGAAAGAAAAAGCCATACAGATGAAATGACACCCCTGTATGGGGTTCTCATTATAACCTCTAGTCTCCTTAAGTCAATACCCCAAGGAATTAATGCTTTACCTCTGTCAATAATCTATCACTCCTACATGCAGTTCTATTCCTCAAATCCCTCAGATTTCTTTATTGTCAGGTTTCAAATAAACTGGTTATTGGTCATCCGTTGTGGTCCTGGTATTGCCGTCTGCTTGTTCCTCCAGCAGGGAGTGGCACTTGTCCACCAGACAGTGTCTTGCTAAGGCACCACCCAACACACTGTGTACCCCCTCATTTCTCAAGCCTTCATTGTCTGCTCCCTAATTCTTATCTACTGCTTCATTATTATATCAGGCATGAACAGAATCAGACTGTATCTGTTTTTTTTTTTTTTTTTTTTTTTTAGCATCACACACAGCAAAACTCAGGGGTTACTCCTGGTTCTTTATTTAGGGATTACTCCTGACAGTGCTGGGGACCATATGGGATGCTGGGGATTGAATCTGGGTAGGCTGTGTGCAAGGCAAATGACCTCCCCACTGTGCTATCACTGCGGGCCCACTCTGTGGGTTTTTAAGATGCTAGACAAATAAGCAAAGAGACCAATTGATAAATTCCTCCAAAAAGGCCAGGGTGGCTATACTAGTATCTGACAACATAGACTTCAGACTGAAAAAGGTCAGAAGGGACAGTGAAGGCTATTTCCTAATAATTAAGGGTTATGTATATCAGGAAGAAATCACACTCCTAAATATGAATTGCTCTCTGCAGGAAAGGAAAGTCAATCCTAGGCCTTACACAGGGTTTACTCAGGGTTCTTGTCTTCCCTTTCAGAAAAAGAATTTTCAGGAGTAGACGAACAGTGAAGTAAAACAGTTTTTATTAAGGAGGTTTTCGGAAAAGGGAAGGAGGAGGGAAAGTGAGAGAGAGAGAGAGAGAGAGAGAGAGAGAGTAATGAACTCAAAGGAGAATGCAGGCTACTCCAAAGATGGAGATTCAGTAAGAGAGAGTACACATCTCAAGAGGGGAGATGCGGGTGACACACCTGCTCAGGCACCACATGTGCTCGACCACATGGGCTCAGGCAGCATGTGTGTCCATGCAGCATGTCTTGGCGCAGGCAACATGTGTGCTCAGGCTGCATGTGCGCACCTTTCTTTGGTCAGGATGGATTTTATAGATTTCTCCCCAAGATACTCCCATATGGGGCTTCAACCTAGGTTGCTAGGGCTGTTGCCAAGGGACTTTGTGAGTGGTTTTCTTTGAAAATCTCCTTTTCTTGACCCCTGCTGGATCTTCTGTCCTGGAATGTAGCCAGATTAAGGGCTGTCCAGAGAAAGGTTGATCCAGCTCCCTTAGGGTTTGTTGTTGGTTAATGGGTCTCATCAAGTCTTAGTTCCTGGTTCCAAAAGGTGAATTTGGACAGGTTTAGGGCTAAAATTCATTGCCATGTGGGAACCCCCTGTCTGCCTGCCTACATCGGATCGTCAAGACTGAACTCACCAAGGAAATACTGGTGCTGAAGGAAGAAATGGAAGAAAGAGAACTGGTAGATATATACAGGGCTTTTCATCCCCCAAAGCCAAATACACATTCTTCTCTAGCACACATGCTACATTCTCCAAGATAGATCACATGCTGAGCTATAAAACATCAATTGATCAATTGATCACTTGACCTCCTGTAGATCATCGATTTACTCGGGCGGGCACCAGTAACATTTCAATATGTCCTGTCAATGTGAGATAGCTCAAGGGCATCTGCACACTCCAGGAACATAAAGAGCCTCATTCCATCAAGCCATAAAGCATACCTCAATAAAATAAAAAGATAGAAATTGTGTCAACTATCTTTTCAGATCATGATGCACTGAAAATGGAAGTTAACCACACACAAAAACAGAGTCATGACAAACACTGGAAACTGAACAGCTCACTGCTGAAGAACCAGTAGGTCATAAAAGAAATCAAAGAAGAAATCCAAGGATTCCTGGAAACAAATGAAATGAAAATGAAGGCACAAACTATAAAAACATGTGGGATACAATGAAAGCAGTGTTAAGAGGAAAGTTCATAGCTCTGCAAGCATTCATCAGGAAACAAGAAAGGACCCACATAAATAACCTGACTTCACAGCTCAAAATATTAAAACAGACCAACAAAAGGAGCCCAACCTAGGCAGAAGGAAGTAAAGGAAATAGTAAAACTTAGAGAAGAAATCAATGAGCTGGAAATCCAAAAATAAAAAAAAACCCCAAAAGATTAATGAAACCAAGAACTGGTTCTAAGAAAAAAAAAATACCCAGATCGACAAACCACTGGCAAGACTTGTAAGGAAAGGGAAAGAGAGAACCCAAATAAATGGAATCAGAAATGAGAAGTGAGACATCATAACAGAAACCACAGAAATTAAAATGATCATTAGAGATTACTTTGAGAGTCTGTATGCCATGAAATATGAGAATATGGAAGAAATGGATACATTCCTGAAGTCCTATAACCTCCCACAGTTGAAACAAGAAGATCTACATTACCCGAATACCCGACCTACATTACCCGAATAAACCTATAATCATCGAGTGTTGCAGGACTCCTTTAAGGGCCACTGCACTCAAAACATTAGCACAGTAAAGGCCCTAGGTGAGATGCAGGGAGGGATTACCTAAGGGCATTGGACCCTCCCTGCTTTCCATAACAAGGGAGGAAGGTCTGAGTTGCAGGGGTATAAACTAGCCGGTTTTCACTCTCGCACGCTTCTTTGGGGGTGTTTGCTCGCTGTGAGCGTTCGCCCCTGCTTGGAAGCTTTTACACGTGGTGGTCGCCATCTTGGCCTACACGTGGCTGGGGTTCTAGCCTGGAATCCTAAGCACCGGGCTTGTCCTTTTGCTGATTTGTATGCCTAAACCTGTGATAAGTAAAGCCTTTTAAAACTGCATCGGATTCCTGAGTGTTCATCCATTCCTCGCCGGCTTCGGAGGTAGAAGGGAACTTCGCTTCCCGGCACTGTCGGGATCCTGGCGGAGCGCCCGACAATCGAGGATATTGAAACAGTGATTAAAAGTCTGCCCATCCCTGCAGGACTAGCCACAATGTGTAAAAGAAGAGGGAGAGGAATGCAGAGAGAGATAGAGATAGAGAGAGAGACACACACAGAGAGACATAGAGAGACAGAGACACAGAGAGAAAAACAGAGAAAGAGAGGAAACAGGGGTACCTGCTATTGAGACAGCCTGGGGATATGCGGTACTTAGGAGGGGGTGTGGGTACTTTGGTGGTGGGAATGGGGCACTGGTAGAGGGATGGGTACTGGAATACTGTATTACCAAGAACCAATTATGAACACTTTTTTAATTGTATGTCTCACGGTGGTATAATAAAAAGTTAAAAAAAAACTCTGCCCAAACACAAATGCCCAGGTCTAGACGGATTCACTAGTGAATTCTTTCAAACCTTTAAGAAGAATCTAATGTGGGGTCGGAGCGATAGCCCAATGGGTAGGGCGTTTGCCTTGCACGTGGCCGGCCTATGTCGGCCTGGGTTCGATCCCGGCATCCCATATGGTCTCCCGAGCACCGCCAGGAGTAATTCCTGAGTGCAGAGCCAGGAGAAACCCCTGAGCATTGCTGGGTGTGACTCAAAAAAAAAAAATAAAAAAGAAGAACCTAATGCCAGTCCTTTTCAAGCTCTTCCAGGAAATAGAAGAAACAGAAACTCTCCCAAATAGCTTCTACGAGGCACATATCACCCTGATGCCCAAAGCTGGCAGAAACAACACAAAAAAAGAAAACTTCAGATCAATCTCCTTGATGAACACTGATGCTAAGATCTTCCACAAAATACTAGCAAATAGAATCCAAAGACTCATAAAAAAGATTATATATTATGATCAAGTAGGATTCATCCCGCGAATGCAAGGATGATTCAACATCTGCAAATCAATAAACATAATACATCATGTCAATAAGAATATAAATAAAAACCAAATGCTCATATCAATAGATACAGAGAAAGCATTTGACAAGATCCAGCACTGGTTCATGATAAAAAATCTCCATAAAATGGAAATTGAAGGAACCTTTTTCAATATAGTCAAAACCATCTACCAAAAGCCCACAGCGAACTTCATCCGCAATGGGGAAAAACTGAAAGCCTTCCCCCTAAGATCGGGGACAAGACAAAATTGCTTACTCTCACCACACTTCTATTCAATATAGTACTGGAAGTACTTGCCATAGCAATCAGAGAAGAAAAGGACATTAAGGGCATCCAGATAGGTGAGGAAGACGTCAAGCTATCACTATTTGCAGATGACATGATATTATACCTAGAGAAACCTACACTCTCAACCAAAAAGCTCCTA
The DNA here is from genome assembly GCA_021461705.1 of Cryptotis parvus. Classification (NCBI taxonomy): domain Eukaryota; kingdom Metazoa; phylum Chordata; class Mammalia; order Eulipotyphla; family Soricidae; genus Cryptotis; species Cryptotis parvus. The sequence continues at coordinate 32,541 of JAJIBD010007710.1, read as the reverse complement.
GAAATAATAGATACCTATAGTAGAATGGCAGTGTAAAAAATCAATTCCCAAAAATCAGTGGCTTTTCTATATACAAATAATGAAATAGAAGAAAGAGATATTAAGAAAACGATTCCATTCACAATTGTGCCACAGAAAATCAAATACTTAGGAATCAGTTTAATGAAGAGTGTAAAGGACCTGTACAAAGACAACTACAAAACACTGTTTCAAGAAATAAAAGAGGACATGAGGAAATGGAAACACATTCCCTGCTCATGGATTGGGAGAATTAACATTGTCAAAATGGTACTACTCCCTAGAGCTTTATACAGGTTCAATGCCATCCCTATAAGGATACCCATGTCATTCCTCGAAGAAGTTGCCCAAACTTGTATGGAAAAATAAAGCCCCAAGAATAGCTAAAGCAATCTTTGGGAAAAAGAGGATGGGAGGCATCACCCTTAACAACTCAAACTGTACTACAAAGCGGTAGTAGTTAAAATAGCATGGTATTGGAATAAAAACAGATCTCTGGACCTTTGGAATAGAGTGGAATATCCTGACAGCCATCCTAAAATACATGACCATTTAATCTTTGATAAAGGAGCAAAAAGTACCAAAATGAAGTGAGGACAGCCTCTTCAACAAGTAGTGCTAGGAAAACTGGACAGCTATATGCAAAAAAAAAAAAAAAAAAAAAGAATCTGAACCTCTGTCTAACACCATGCACAAAAATCAGATCAAAATGGATTAAAGATCTCAATACCAGACCTGAAACCATAAAGTACATCGAAGAAAATATAGGAAAAACTCTCCACGACATTGAAGCTAAAGGCATCCTCAAAGATGAAACGCCACTAACAAAGCAACTGAAAGAAAAAAATAAACATATGGGACTACATGAAACTAAAAAGTTTCTGCACCTCAAAAGAAACAGTGACTAAGATACAAAGGCAGTCCACAGAATGGGAAAGAATATTCACCCAATACTCATCTTATAAGGGGTTAATATCCCGGATATATCAGGCACTGGTAGAACTTTACAGGAAGAAAACAGCCAACCCCATCAAAAAATGGGGAGAAGAAATGAACAGAAACTTTGACAATGAAGAAATTCGAATGGCCAAAAGTGATATGAAAAAAAATGCTCATCATCAATCATCAGAGAGATGCAAATCAAAACAACAATGAAATATCATCTCACACCACAGAGACTGGCCCATATCCAAAAGGGCGACAACAGGTGCTGGCATGGATGCTGGGAAAAGGCGACTCTCATACATTGTTGGTGGGAATGTCCGCTAGTACAACCTTTCTGGAAAACAATATAGACATTCCTCCAAAGACTAGAAATTGAGCTCCCGTTTGACCCAGCCATACCACTCTTGGGAATATACCCTGGGAATCCCAAAACACACAGCAGCAACACCATCTGCACTTTTATTTTCATAGCAGCACTATTCACAGTAGCCAGAATCTGGAAACAACCAAAGTGCCCAAGAATTGATGACTGGATAAAGAAACTTTGGCACATCTACACAATGGAATATTATGCAGCTGTTAGGAAAAATGAAGTTATGAAAATTGCCTATAAGTGGATGGACATGGAGAGGCTCATGTTGAGTAAAATTAGCCAGAAGGAAAAAGACAGATATAGAATGACTGTATTTATTTGCATGACATAAACATGTATATATATATTTATATATATACATACATACATATATGTATACATACATATACATATGATACCAACATCCAAGGTCAGGCAAAACATGAATCAGGAGGTCTTGTCAAAGGTGGAATCTACCACAAGTGTGTGGGAGTCAGAGGTAAGGTAAGACAGAGAAGAGAACAATGTGCTAATAATCATTTAAAATGATAAAACCAGCTTAGAATTTAGCATTGAGTATAGGCAAAAAGATATACCGGATGACCTCTGAACATATACATTGCAGTGCACAATGTGTAAGAGAAGAGAGAGAGAGAGGGAGAGAGGGAGAGAGGGAAAGAGGGATAGAGGGAGAGAGGGGAGAGAGGGAAGAGAGGGAGAGAAGAAAAAGGAGATAAAGATCCTGCAATAGAGGCAGGCTAGGGGATGGGGAGGCAATCGGGGATATTGGTGGTGGGAAATGGGCACTGATGGGGGGATGGGTGCTGGAACACTCGATCGATCTCGATCTTCCCATTGATCATCTACTTGCTAGAGCGGGCACCAGTAATATCTCCATATGCCCTGTCTCATGCCAGTAGAGCCAGGGGCATCGGCTTGCTACAGGAACATAAAGAGCCTCAAACCATTATATTAGGTCATGGGAATGAACTAATATAATTGTTACTGGAATTTGGCATATCATATACAACACGAGAAGCTTGTCAGGCTTGCCGAGCGGGAGGCAAACTCTTTTAAACACCTCCGCTGGAACACTGTAGGACCAAAACCTGAACGTGAACATCTTTGTAATTGTATATCTCACGGTCGTATAATAAAATATTTTTTAAAAAAAGATAAAAAAGTTTGGATGAATATATCAATAACACGCTTCCTGTACACTCAGCAGATCCGAGTAACTCAACCAACCACGTGATCCTGATGCCATCTTGTTCAGCAGTTCCCAGGAGGCCCTGACATTCTTTCTCTTATTTTGGAGGGCCACAGCCAGTGGTACTCAGTGGTGTTCGGTGCTTAGGAACCAAACTCAGCCTCTGCATGCAAACTCAGCTTGTACTCTGTCCCCTTTCCAAGGACACACTTGAAAGAATGTCTTTATTTATGCCATTCTGAATTGTCCAATCACAAAACATTTGGAGTACATCACAGCATTTATGCATGAGTCTGCTGGTGACCTGCTTGTATGTTGATTTAGGAGAACTATTTGTGTTCCTTTGAGAGGGTGCACAAGGTGTTTTTCAGTGGATCCAGCTCAGATTTCCCAATTGCAAAGCCAGAGTACTACCTTCTTGAGCTATCACTCCAGTCACTAGTCTGCTTTTCTTTGAACAGCTTGTTCATATCTTTCTCTGTCTTCCAAAGTTTTTTTTGATGTTTTTTTCGTTGTTGTTTTCCTTTTTGACAGTGCCAGCAATCAAGCCCAGTGTCTCACATACACATGAAAAGTGCTTTGTCACTGATTTACATTCCAGAACCCAGAACACGAAATAAACATCATCTCTAATATTTTTTGATTTGTGTTTGGGCCATACCCGGTGATGGCTCAGGTGTTACTCCTGCCTCTGTGCTAAGAAATTATCCTGACATGCTTGGTGGATATATGGGATGCTGGGTTCAAACCCAGCTTGGCTGCTTGCATGGAAAATGCCTTAGTATTGCTCCGACCCCTACATCATGTATATTGAAGATAAGTTCATTCTTTTGCAGGAAGATGAGAGAAGGGGACTGGAGAATTAGTACTGGGTAGAGTGCTTGCCTTATACCCTGCAAACCTGGGTTTGATCCCTGGCACAGTATGTAGTTTTCCAAGCCCCAACAAGAGGGATCTCTGAGCACAGAGCCAGGAGTAAGTTACGAGCATAGCCAGATCTGGCCCTAAAAATAACAACGCACCCCTTAACTTCCACTACCACCAAATAGGAGAGACTAGGAACCTCACTCTTTTGCCTGTATTTCATCACTAGTGTGGGCAGAAAGTTCTTTCCCCACATCCCTTACTTTTTTTCAATCTGGGTTATCTAACTAGTCAAAACAGCATTAGACAGGAGCCAGAGATAGTAAAAATATGCAGGTAGGGCCATTGCCTTGTGAGGGGCTGGTCCAGGTTCTATTCCTGGCATTCCACTTGGTTTCCTGAGCATTGCTTGGAGTCATTTTTGAGTGCAAAGCCAGAAGTAACCCCTAAGCATTGCCCAGTGTTGTCCAAAATTAACATCACTAAAAAACCCAGCATAAGACAGTTTGTTTGTTTATTTATTTATTTATTTATTTATTTATTTATTTATTTATTTGCTTTTTTGGGTCACACCCGGCGATGCTCAGGGGTTTCTCCTGGCTCTGCACTCAGGAATTACTCCTGGCAGTGCTCGGGGATGCTGGGGATCAAACCAGGGGCAGTATGGGCCGGCCGCATGCAAGGCAAACGCCCTACCCACTGGACTATCGCTCCCACCCCCAGCATAAGACAGTTTAGCAAAAGAAACTTTAGTTTACTAAGATTCACCTTCAGCACTTATATAACAAATTCTATGCACAAAAGGGGCTTTTGTTCGAGGAGCATGGTGGGGAGACTCCCCAGACGAGAGGGTGATTTCATCTCAGCTCTGAGTACGAAGATGCGCTTCTCAGAGCAGCGCCACGTTTCTCTTGTTGTAGATACACTTGCTTGATTTCCTTCACTGTTGCAGTTTTTGTAGGTTATATAAAAGGGAGTTTTTTTTTTTGGGGGTTTATTTGCTTTTGATTTGGTTATTTGAATAGGAAGAGACTAAAGAGGTTTCACTACTTCGTGCTCGTGGTCACTTGTGACAGAGATCAGAGGACCAGTTGTGGAGACAGGATTGAACCTGGTCAGCCCCAAACAGCGCAGGCAGCCTTACGCTGTACTAGCTTCAGCCTCTGCTCATTCTCAACAGTCCTTCGCTGTCCAGTGATTAGGATTCACCTTCTCTCTCTCTCTCATATATTTTCTATCTTTTTTATGGGGGCATTTGGATGTCAGGCCTCCTAGCTAGGGAGTTTTGTTGTTTAATCTATTTCATCTAGCCACTCTCAGCTTAATCTATTTACATGTTAAGTCAGGGTTCATGTAATGAGATCTTTCTTCTATGTAAGCACTGATGGAGGGTGTGGCAGTTACAGAAGTCCCCTTGACTCTGAATGAGTAACTTGTGACTACATACATCTACTAAGACTTCTATGTTATCTAGATTCGGCACAGCTCCTCTTTGTACCCACTGGAACCAGCGTGGGACAGCATGGGCCACATGTAGGTCAAGATGGCTGCCACCACGTGTTACAAAGAGGAGACTGCAAAGCAGCACCAGCAGAAAGGGGGAAAAGAGGGAGCCTGAGAGAGGAAGCAGGCTAGGTTTTTGTATCCCTGCAACCCAGATCTCCCACTCCTATGGAAAGTCATCAGGGTCAACTGCTCTCAGATAATTTCTCCCAGGACCTCACCTAGGCCCTTTGAGGAATTGGGGGAGGAATTGGGGTTATTGGTGGTGGGAGATGGGCACTGGTGGAGGGATGGGTGCTGGAACACTTTATGACCGAAACCTTAACATGAACATCTTTGTAATCGTATACCTCACGGTTGTATAATAAAATATTTAAAAAATTTCTCCAAGCCTTTACAAGAGTCTTGTCTTTACTTTATGGTTGTTCTGTGTTGGAGGACAGGTTTAGCTATTCTGAGAGTTTTGTTGTTTTGCCCACTCCCAGCTTAATCTATTTAAGCCAAGGTTAAACTTAGACCTCCTTTGTATGGTCTAAGTTCATTCTAATGAGACCTCTCTTCTATGTAAAAACTGCTAGAGGGTGTGGCAGTTACAGAAGTCACTTTGATTGAATAACTTCTGATTTATACATCTACTAAGACTTCTATGTTTTCTAGATTGGGCACAGCTCCTCTTTATACCCACTGCACCCAGAGTGGGACAGTTAGAATTTATCAGGAGACTACCACCCTGGCTATGTTGAGACTATAGGAAGACTATAGGAAGGATCATACTAGTTTGCTCTAAGCAGGCGAGTGTGACCCTTTCAGTACACGAGAACAAGATACTCAGAATCACCCTGGTGCAGATAATAATAGGAAGGACCTTGTGGGTACCATCTAGATTACATGAAGCTCATGAAGTTAAGATGTATTACTTTATATCAGCCCTCTCTCTCCAGTGTTTTACATAAGAGATAATCTCGGTAGAAAGGATTAGACCTTGGCTAATCTTTGTTTATACCTGCAATAGAGTGTGGCACTATATTCTGTTTAGAGTTCTTTGTTGACATGACCCTCCCTGTATTACTTTGGTGTATATCAGGGTACTGACTTGAGGCCCCTTCGACTTTGGGCCTTTTCGCTCTGGCATTTGGCTCCTCAGCCTTTTGCTTTTGGCTTTTGGCTTTTTGCTCTTTGGCCTTTTGCTCCTTTTTCTGGGTAGGACTCAGCTCGGGTAAGATCCTCTCTCTTTGGTGGGAGGCTCAGGCTCTTTTGTATGGTCTAAGTTTGGACCAGAGCTAGAGTTTGTTCATTATATTGGAGTGCTGTGGAAGAGCTTTTGTACTATTAAAAGCCTTTTTGGAACTGCACTGGACTCATGAGTTTTCATTTGTTCCCCGGTGTCCTCGGAGGTAGAAGAGAACTTCTGTCCCGACACTATCGGGGACCCGGCGGCGTTCCCCGACAGTTCTGTATATTACTTTTTGACTTATCAGAGAGCCATGCTTACTTGCTTGGAGGCAAACAGCATTTCTCTCTGGTCTAATTACCTAGAGATCCAATGTAGCCAGGCAAATATACTGGTAAGATCTAGCTAGTCCCACGATGATTGGGGCGGCATGAGAGGATATTTATACCAGCCAGTATAGAATACATGATCAGATGAACTGCCACATTCAAACTGTCCCCCTCCTATCCACAAAGTGACCTGCAGGAGGCAACTCCAGGCCAGATGCAGATGCTCTGGGCAGGTGTTCTGCTACACTGGCCTTACCCAGCGTTCTCTCAGGGTTCTTGTCTTCCTCGTAGAAAAGAATTTTTAGGAGTAGACGAGCAGTAAAATAGAACAGATTTTATTATGGAGGTTTGAGGAAGGTTTAAGGAGGAGGGAAAGTGAGAGAGAGAGCACACATCTCAAGAGGGGAGATGCAGGCGACACATGTGCTCGGGCTCCACATGTGCTCAGCCATGTGGGCTCAAGCAGCACGTGGGCTTAGGCAGCATATGTGTGCTGTCCTCTGGTCAGGACGGCTTTTTATAGATTTCTTCCCAAGTTACTCCCATATGGGTCTTCAACCTTGGTTAAAGTCCATTGCTAGGGCGGTTGTCAAGGGTGTAGATTTTGGGATTGGTCTTCTTTGAAAATATCCTTTTCTTGGGCTGTTTATGCTGGCTCTTCTGTCCTGGAATGTAGCCAGATTAAGGGCTGGGCAGAGAAAGATTGATCCAGCTTCCTCAGGGTCTGTTGTTGATGAAGGTCTCATCAAGTCTTGGTTCCTGGTTCCAGAAGGTGACTCTGGACTTTAGAGCAAGAATTCACTGCCATGTGGGGACCCCATGTCTGCTTGCCTACATCAGTTTCATGTATTCAATATTCAAACACCAACCAGTTGGAAGAGGTTGAGTACGTAGACCCAATGCATTTATTTATCATCCATCCATCCATCCATCCATCCATCCATCCATCCATCCATCCATCCATCCATCCATCCATCCATCCATCCATCCATCCATCCATCCATCCATCCATCCATCCATCCATCCATCCATCCATCCATCCATCCATCCATCCATCCATCCATCCATCCATCCATCCATCCATCCATCCATCCATCCATCCATCCATCCATCCATCCATCCATCCATCCATCCATCCATCCATCCATCCATCCATCCATCCATCCATCCATCCATCCATCCATCCATCCATCCATCCATCCATCCATCCATCCATCCATCCATCCATCCATCCATCCATCCATCCATCCATCCATCCATCCATCCATCCATCCATCCATCCATCCATCCATCCATCCATCCATCCATCCATCCATCCATCCATCCATCCATCCATCCATCCATCCATCCATCCATCCATCCATCCATCCATCCATCCATCCATCCATCCATCCATCCATCCATCCATCCATCCATCCATCCATCCATCCATCCATCCATCCATCCATCCATCCATCCATCCATCCATCCATCCATCCATCCATCCATCCATCCATCCATCCATCCATCCATCCATCCATCCATCCATCCATCCATCCATCCATCCATCCATCCATCCATCCATCCATCCATCCATCCATCCATCCATCCATCCATCCATCCATCCATCCATCCATCCATCCATCCATCCATCCATCCATCCATCCATCCATCCATCCATCCATCCATCCATCCATCCATCCATCCATCCATCCATCCATCCATCCATCCATCCATCCATCCATCCATCCATCCATCCATCCATCCATCCATCCATCCATCCATCCATCCATCCATCCATCCATCCATCCATCCATCCATCCATCCATCCATCCATCCATCCATCCATCCATCCATCCATCCATCCATCCATCCATCCATCCATCCATCCATCCATCCATCCATCCATCCATCCATCCATCCATCCATCCATCCATCCATCCATCCATCCATCCATCCATCCATCCATCCATCCATCCATCCATCCATCCATCCATCCATCCATCCATCCATCCATCCATCCATCCATCCATCCATCCATCCATCCATCCATCCATCCATCCATCCATCCATCCATCCATCCATCCATCCATCCATCCATCCATCCATCCATCCATCCATCCATCCATCCATCCATCCATCCATCCATCCATCCATCCATCCATCCATCCATCCATCCATCCATCCATCCATCCATCCATCCATCCATCCATCCATCCATCCATCCATCCATCCATCCATCCATCCATCCATCCATCCATTTGCTTTTTTGGTCATGCCAGATGATGGTCAGGTGCTACTCCTGGCTCTGCACCAAGGAATTGCTTCTAGCGGTGCCTGGGGGCCATATGGTGATCAAATCTCAGTAGGCCTGATGCAAGGCAAACACCTTACCCTCTGTATTATTGCTTAGGCTTGCACCAATGTGAGGCACTAATCTTTCTGTTTTTCCTGCCACATCTTTTCTACATACCATATAGATTTATTTTCAATAATCCTAAGCCATTTGTTTCTCACAAGAAATAGGAGCCCTGATTGATATATTTTGTATAAGTAGATTTGTTCATTCAAGATTAAAAGACATGTTAATTTGATTTTTGAAAGTCCTTAAATATGTGGATTAGGACTTAGAAGGTTCCACCTGATGCACAGGTACTCAAACCACAAACATAAAATTTATATACATCCATGTTAAAAAAAATCAAATGACCAAAGAATGGCTTATTGATTCAAGTCTCATGTTAGGAAGAAGAAAAAAAAAAAATTTGGGGCTAACAAACCAAACACCAATTTTCTGGCCCATCTTGATGTAGGTGGGCCTCACGGGTGGCTCATGTGAGGCCGGGAGGGGAGAGAGATGGTCACTTTCTCCCCAGCCGCCTCTGCCGCCCGGACCCGCTGGGCAGGCTAAGGACTGATAAAAGGCAAGTCAGCCCTAGGCCTTTCCCAGGGTTTCTTCAGGGTTCTTGTCTTCCTCCTAGAAAAAGAATTTTCAGGAGTAGATGAGCAGTGAAGTAGAACAGATTTTTTTTAAGGAGGCTTTAAGATGGGGAAGGAGGAGGGAAAGTGAGAGAGAGTACACATCTCAAGAGGGCCGGAGCAATAGCCCAGCGGGTAGGGCGTTTGCCATGCCTGTGGCTGGAGCAATAGCCCAGGGGGTAGGGCGTTTGCCTTGCATGAGGCGGGGTCCCCAAGCACCGCCAGGGGTAATTCCTGATTGCAGAGCCAGGAGAAACCCCTGAGCATTGACGGGTGTGACCCAAAAAAAGGAAAAAAAAAAAAAAAAAAAAAAGCAAGAGCTAAAAGTATGTCAAAGGTCCAGTGATAATTCCTTTTTTTTTTTAATTTTGTTTTTTTAAATTTTTTATCACACCACCGTGAGACATACAATTACAAAGGTGTTCATAATTGGTTCTTGGTAATACAGTATTCCAGCACCCATATCCCTCCACCAGTGCCCCATTTCCACCACCAATGTACCCCACCCCTCCCACCCACCCCCCCAGGCTGCCTCAACAGCAGGTAGCCCCGTTTCCTCTCTTTCTCTCTCTCTGTCTCTGCATCTTTCTCCCTCTTCTTTTACACATTGTGGCTAGCCCTGCAGATATTTAGAGTTGTAGGTCCACGCAACAAATTTCTTAAGAGAGTATAAAAATTACATGGAAAATGAACTGTGGTGGTCTAATTCAATTTTTCTCTAAATTATCAGTCATCGTTTATTTTGATTTCTTATTAGTAATAAGTTTCTCTTTGTGGGATGAACTATTTGATGTGTTGTGTTCTTGAATTTTAATTTTGCTCTGTAAAATGAAGTAGTGCTCCATATGTTACTTTTATATTCAATATCAAAATTTATGAGCTTAAGGGCTAAACTCCAAAGAATACCCACTGAATTTATAGTGCAATTAAAAAGAATAAAAGTGTAAAAAAAGAGGGGAGATGCAGTAGACACATGAGCTGGGGCACCACATGTGTTAGACTACATGGGCTCAAGCAGTACATGGGCTCAGCAGCATAGTGCGCCATCCTTCGGTCAGGACGGCTTTTCTAGGTTTCTTCTCAAGCTTCTCCCATATGGAGCTTCAACCTAGCTTGCTAGGGCAGTTGCCAAGGGAATAGACTCTGGGGGTGGTCTTCTTTGAAAATCTCCTTTTCTTGACCTCAGTTCCTGTCCTGGAATGTAGCTGGTTTAAGGGCTGGGCAGAGAAAGTTTGATCCAGCTCCCTCAGGGTTTGTTGTTGGTTAATGGGTCTCCTCAAGTCTTGGTTCCTTTTGGAACCATGAACCAGGAATCTGAACAGCCTTAGGGCAAGAATTCACTGCCATGTGGGTCTCCCCTGTCTGCCTGCCTATATCAATTTGTTTATACAAGACTGGGATATTAAACTGCAAACTAGAAAAAGCCTGACACTACCTTAATTGAATTGGCACTACTAGTGACACCCTGATAGCATGCTTGTCAGTGCATACATTTTTTGGTTAATATTTTATTATGCCACTATGAGATATACAAAGACAGTCGTGTTTGAGTTTCAGTCATAAAGTGTTCCAGCACCCATCCCTCCACCAGTGCCCATTTCCCACCTCCAATGTCCCCAATCCCCTCCCGTTTCCCCCAGCCTACCTCTATAGCAGGCTCTTTACCTCTTTTCCTCTTTACCTCCTCTCTCTCTCTCTCTCTCTCTCTCTTGCACAATGTGGCTTGCAATACATATATTTAGAGGTTGTCATGTGTATCCCTTTTCCTCTATTCAAGGCAGGTGGTATTATCATCTCCAGTGATTATTAGTACACTGTTCCCTTCTCGGTTTTACCTAATCTCTGACTCTCACACACTTCTGGTTGATTTCACCCATTGACAAGACCTCCTAATCCATGTTTTACCTGGCCTTGGATATTGCTATCATTATATATATATATATATATATATTTTTTTTTTTATATCCTGCAAATAAATGCAGTCATCCTATATCTGTTCTTCTTGCCATGTTTATTCGTAGTTTTAATTGTATTTACAGTGCAGAAGTTATCGTAGCACATGTTGCAGGTGGACCCCACGGGTGACTTATGTGAGGCAGGAAGGAGAGAGAGATGGTCGCTTTCTCCCCAGCTGCCTCTGCCACCCGGGACCCGCTGGGCAGGTTTAGGACTGATAAAGTCTGCGATGAGCCCCTGCACGGCGTGGGCCTGAGCCCCACCAGCCCCACAGGTGGCGTCAAGCCACGCCTGATGCCCGCTTGATCTCTAGGCACGGGAGTTGATCCCCACCACCCGAGGTTTCTCGGGGAGCCACGGACTCAGGCTGGAGCGAGGAATTGCTCTTTGCAGGAAAGGAAAGTCAGTCCTAGGCCTTACCCAGGGCTGCCTCAGGGTTCTTGTCTTTCTCGCAGAAAAGAATTTTCAGGAGTCGATGAGCAGTGAAGTAAAATAGGTTTTATTAAGGAGGTTTTTGGTGAGGGGGAGGGAGAGAAAGAAAGGAAAGAGAACGCGCTCAAGGGAGAACGCGGGCTGCTCCAAAGGTGGAGAGCGCGAGTAAAAGAGAAAGTACACATCTCAAGAGGGGGAGATTCGGGCAACACACGTGCTCAGGCACCACATGTGCTCGGCCACATGGGCTCAGGCAGCATGAGTGTCCTTGCAGCATGTCGGCGCAAAGGTAACATGTGTGCCTAGGCAGCATGTGCGCGCTGTCCTTTGGTCAGGACGGCTTTTATAGATTTCTCCCCAAGTTACTCCCATATGGGGCTTCAACCTCGGTTGCTAGGGCCCTGTTGCCAAGGGGAGTAGACTTTGGGAGTGGTCTTCTTTGACTGGAATGTCCTGGGGTCTTCCTTGAGCTGGGTCCTGGGCGGGAAGGCTGATTCATCTCCCTCAGGAGATTTACACATTCCTTTTGGCCTTTCCTTCCCCCAGGGAAGTCATTTACACATTTCTTCTGGCCTTCCCTTCCCCCAAGGTCTATTGTTGATAGTGGTCTTATCAATTTTGGTTTCGGGCTTTCAATCAGGTGTGGCTCTGGAGCTCTTCTTCAGGAATTTTATTGCCATGTGGCGCCCCCTGTCTGCCTGCCTACAACAGCACAGACTTTTAAAGTATGTTCATGAGAAAAATGTGCATCAATTCCTGCAACATCCTGACATTCATATATACCTGGCTTGTGGAATTTGACTCATGATGGCAATTTGCTGTTTTATTTTGATGCACCAAAAGACAGCAGAGTTCAACAAGAATGAGCAAACGTTTTGTACTACAATTCCACAGCGTATCTGGGTGGCTGTCCCGGGAGTTTATGGCAAATCCTAGGAATTGAACTGATGGCTGAATCCCCACTTAGTTTTTTTTGATTTTTGTGATCTAGGAGACATGAAGATCCCCCTTTCCAATCAAATATTTAATAAATTGGATTTTCAAAGAGAGTGATTTTGTTTATTTTTAATTTTTTCTTGTTGGGTAATACCCTGCAATGCTCAGGGGTTACTCCTGGCTCTGCATTCAGGAATTACTCCTGGCAGTGCTTGGGGAACCACATGGGATGCCGAGGATCGATTTCATTGGTTTCCTGCGCCACCTACTGTCGAAACGTTGGCCAAGCACGTCACATGCGGAAGGTGTCAGTCTCCAGTACACCAGTCACAAAGCAGGTTTATAATTGATTAAAGGTTCTTTATAGTTATAGAGAGCCTCTCACGTTTCCACTACCAGAGTTGCAACCACATGATCTTTCCAGTCGAATTATAACAGAGGGACTTATAAATAACTCCATTTTAAAATGTAAGACAAGGGGCCGGAGCGATAGCACAGCGAAAGGGCATTTGCCTTGCACGCGCCCACCTGGGTTTGATCCCTCGCATCCCATATGGTCCCCCAGGCACCGCCGGGAGTAATTCCTGAGTGAGGAGCCAGGAGTAACCCCTGAACGTCGCCGGGTGTGACCCCAAAAGGAAAAAAAAGTAAGACAAAATAAGTGAACTCATTTGAGCTCAAGTTAAATACCGTGCAAATAATTTGCTGTCTCATTGTGTGTAGTTACAACCTACAATCTGCCTTTTGTTAGAAAAAACAGAATTGCTTGTGAAACTTCCCATATGTATATATAAAATATGTATACTTTATATGTATATATAAAATTTTTTTTTTTGAATAGGCTTTCAAAGTAGGTATCTTTGCCGTGAACCGCTCTGAGGCTCTGAAACCCATGCATTCAAACATTGTTCATCCCATGATGTGATGATGCCAGGGAACTTATCCAGAGAATTTACTCCTTTATAAAGGAATTCCTAGCCTGAGTCATTGAAACATTGGATGCTTGACTAGGTCAAGGTAGCTGGGTGGTAGGCGAGCACCATAGATTTAAGAGCTGAAACGGTTTCATTGTTTCAAAGGCAGTTCTTCAACTTCACATTGAAGACCTGCTTAATTACTATATTTTGGGGTTTGCCTAGAGGTTGTTATTGGCAGTCAACACTACACAGCATGAAAACATCAGGAATCCGATGACTAGTATTTAAAATCTTAGTATTCTTCATTTTTGGTTTTGTATGCTTTTGTACAAATTAAAAAAAAACACATCTAGAGGTACAGAGAGCACATAGGCTATGAATAGAAAGCTGTCTTCAGGTATTCGGGTTTTGAAAGCAGGCCACCTGTTTCGGTACTTGATGAAGGAAAAATTAGGTGGAGCACAGCGATAACTCAAAATCACTTTTGAATCTATCTTATCTATATTGACTTGCAAATTTAGAAATTTCACATGCATTGTGAAGATGTAAAGCAAACCTATGCTATTGATGTGCGTGTGTGAATCTGGAAGTAAAAGAGCACACTTTTCTCTCATCATATCTTTAATCTTATAGGGAACATAACCGGCAGTTACTTTTTTTTACCACCTCAAATTACAGGCTCCCCTAAAAACAAATGTGCGTTTTGCAATTTGTGTGATTTGGGCCTATGGAAGCTGTAAAAGTTAGCCAGGACCGGGAGTTTCTTGGCCAGCTCGACGGGAACGGGAAAAGGTTCTGATTTCAAACCATGGATTATAGATGGCAGAATCATTTTGATTGTAGGGCAGATGGTCTCATTTTCTTGCTGACATTGGGGTGTAGGGGCCTCCTACAATTTCCTGTGTTGTCAGCACGGATATTTGATCCACCAGAGCTAGCATGAAAAGAAAAGGTATTACCTTATAACTAAATCATTTATCCTCACCTTCGTTGAATTAAGTTACTGGCCAGCCAGCGATAAGATCAGAAAATTGGGGTGGGTAGCTCTGCGTGCCTTATTTGTAGGCAAGGAATAGCACTTGTAACTGCACAAACACCCTGCAGCTTTAATGCTCTCCGCAGTGGGCACATTAGCATAGCTGCAAATTCCAGATTAAAAAATAGATAACAAAGACTAGAACGAGACAGAAAACCCATGACAAAGATTACGACTCCATGCATCTTTTCCTGATTGAAAGTTTCGAGTAAATTTACCGGGTCGAGAACAATCCCATGAGTAACTCAGTAAAAATCCCAGGCCCTCAAAACTGCTAAGAGGAAAACTACAGTTATAAGCTCTTTTAAATGAGCATATGGGTGGCCCTAAAAAAGGGCCGTTGAAGTCAGCAAATCACCTTAGCTGGGCGGAGCTCAGCCTCCGAAGCCGTAGAGGGTGCGGCCCTGGCGCTTGAGCGCGTAGACCACGTCCATGGCCGTGACGGTCTTGCGCTTGGCGTGCTCGGTGTAGGTGACGGCGTCGCGGATGACGTTCTCCAGGAAGACCTTGAGCACCCCGCGGGTCTCCTCGTAGATGAGCCCCGAGATGCGCTTGACGCCGCCGCGCCGGGCCAGACGGCGGATGGCGGGCTTGGTGATGCCCTGGATGTTGTCGCGCAGCACCTTGCGGTGGCGCTTGGCGCCGCCTTTGCCCAGGCCCTTCCCGCCCTTGCCACGGCCAGACATGTTTCGTGAGAAGCAGCAGATGCCCAACACTGCCCCAAGACAAGCCGAAGCTCTATTTATAGCCCTGTAGCGGACCTTGTTGGGAACTACAAAAGGTCTACGTAGGTGGGTGGGGCGGTCCGGAATCCCGATTTATCTCCGCCCACAAATGCCAGTTACAGGGCGGAAGAGATTTATAGTTCTCATTTCCTTTTTAATTCTTAATATCCTTTCATCTTGCCATTTATCAGAACTAAGGAAGCCATCACGTTATTTTTTAAAAAAGAAAGATCAGAACTTTTAAACTGTGTACTATCGAGTGTACATTGCCTGTCCTTTAAAAACATACCTTCAATGTACAATAGCTTCTTGTTTCTTTACCTAGGAGAATTTGCGCGCACTCTACATCAAGGTAATGTGTTCGTGCTGGTACACTGATCCGGAGTTGTGAGGAAAAGGTCCTATTAGCAACAAAACGTGTGATTTACTCGGAGTCTGTTTGGGTCTTCCCCGTTCTTCACACTTCACATCCAGAGGAAAACAGCTGCTGTGTGACAGACAGGCTCTGCTACCCCAACTTTACATTTCATCTGTAGGATGGAAATGTCAATCTTGACATCACTGTCTAGTAGAGCAAAGATACCCTTTGTGCCAGCAAGGTTATAGCAAGAGATTTTCTGAAGTCACTAATGCCGAGAGAAGGTCCATGTCACAGCCCTTCCAGGTTGCCTACTTGCATATCTAGGTTGGGCCGCAGCATCCATCATGGTCCACGAGCACCGCCGGGAGTGACTCGAGCAGCTACAAGTCCTGGTGCCCAGAACCTGAAAGACAAAAGATCACTTCACATCCCGTAATTCATTGATTTGCTAGAGCTGTTGTAGGCAGGCAGACAGGGGGGTATGGAAGGGGGTGCCACATGGCAATAATAATTCCCGAAGAAGAAATAAAACTGTTCCTTCAGCGATCCAGAGTCACACACGGAACCAGACTTGATAGGGCCACTATCAACAACAGACCCTGAGGGAGCTGGATCAACCTTTCTCTGCCCAGCCCTCAATCCGGCTACATTTCAGGACAGAAGATCCAGCAGGAACAGAGGTCAAGAAAAGATTTTCATAGAAGACCATCCCAAAGTCTAGTCCCTTGGCAATGGCCCTAGCAACCGAGGTTGAAGAGCCATATGGGAGTAACTTGGGGAGAAATCTATAAAAGCCGTCCTGACCAAAGGACAGGGCGCACATGCTGCCTGGGCACACATGCTGCCTGAGTGCACATCCTGCATGGACACACATGCTGCCTGAGCCCATGTGGCCGAGCACATGTGGTGCCTGAGCACATGTATTGCCCTCTTCTCCCCTCTTGAGATGTATACTCTCTCTTACTTTCTCTCCCCCTTCCCTCTCCTAAACCTCCTTAATAAAACCTGTTTTAACTTCACTGCTTGTCGATTCCTGAAAATTCTTTTTCTGCGAGGAAGACAAGAACCCTAAGGCAACCCTGGGTAAGGCCTAGGACTGACTTTCCTTTTCCTGCAAAGAGCAATTCTGTTGCAGGTGGACAACAATTCCTCGCTCCAGCCTGAGTCCGTGTCTCTCCGAGAATCCTCGGGTGGTGGGAATCAACTCCCGTGCCTAGAGATCAAGCGGACATCAGGTGTGGCTTGACGGCCACCTCCTGGGGCTGGTGGGGCTCAGGCCCACGCCGTGCAGGGGCTCATCCCAGACTTTATCAGTCCTTAGCCTGCCCAGCGGGTCCCAGGTGGCAGAGGCGGCTGGGGAGAAAGCGACCATCTCTCTCTCCTTCCGGGCTCACATAAGCCACCCGAAAACTAAAGCCCAAGGGAGACTGAACTAAGAACATTTTGTTTAAAATAGATCAAGGAAAAATTAAAAAAAAATAGATCAAGGAAAAAAGTCAGGTTAATTGTATTGGAATATAAAATTAAATATGTAAATGTCTATTGTTTGATTAATTCATCTGGAAAGACTATCAAAGGAGACTTTCATTAGGCTTTGTAGATATTTATTGCTCAGTTTCTATACTTTTTATGGTTTAGTAAGGTTTATGGTATGAAAAACATGAGTATGGAGAATTGGGAGTAGGTGTTATCAAATATCCAAAAATGTTGACAGTTGCTCAAAGATAGACAAATTTACAAAATTTACTTGATCAGTTTACTCTTTCCTTTTAATTAAAACCACCACGCTGGGGCTGGAGCAATAGTACATCTGGTAGAATATTTGCTTTTCACGTGGCCAAACCAGGTTAGACCCCCGGCTTCCCATGTGCTCCCTCAAGGACTGCCAGGAGTAATTCCTGAGTGCAGAGCCAGGAGTAACCCCTGGGCATTGCTGGGTGTGACCAGAAAAGGGGGAAAATAAAAGAGAGAAAGAAGGAAGATTTTATCTCTGGGAAATTGATTCCCAAGGAAGACCCAAACATTGAGTGAGGAAAAGATAATTCCTCCCTAGTTGTTTTAAAATAAATCTAACAGAATAAGCTTTTGTTTGACTACTTATTAAGTTAAAGACATGCTACTTTAGATATTAGGTTGTCACATATTTATTTCATTTCCTTTTCTTCACTATAGGTGAGAATAATCTCTGACCTTTCATAGGGACAGGTGGGGGAGGGGTGAGAGGGAGTCTGGGGGGCACTGATGATGGGAAATGTGCACTGGTGAAGGGATAGGTGCTGGGCCATGTAATGACTGAAACCCAATCATGAGCAACTTTGTAACTGTACCTGAAAGTAATTCAATTAAAGAAAAAGATAACCTGAAGGTTATCATTGTGCCAAAAATCCCTTTGGGTGTCAGTTTGCTCTTTGGCATATTTCTTTCCTTTTTATATTTTTGCTTTTTGGGTCACACCTGGCAATGCTCAGGGGTTATTCCTAGTTCTGCACTCAGGAATTACTCCTGGCAGTGCTCAGGGACCATATGGGATGCCGGGATCGAATCCGGGTCAGCCGTGTGCAAGGCAAACGCCCTACTATCGCTCCGGCCCGTTCTTTGGCATATTTCATTCAGTCTTTGTATTACATGGCAGGTGAAATTTTCCTTGCTCTGTTAAAAAAAAACATGTATTATCAAAAGAAATATAGACATATTTATTAATATGTGTATTTTCATATACATGGGTGATCTCAAGGAAAGTGTGATTCCGAGGTGGCCTTGAACAACTTATTCAGGAGCTTCAACAAAATAACCGTATGTTGATAGAGGAAAGAACAAAGGAAAGCAGCTACTGCCTTCAACAGTGGCAGAGAAAGGAAAAATGACTAAGCCAGTGAAATTACGGTCTGCAGTCATCTATGCCTCTGGCTCCATCTAGTGGCCGATTAGAGAATTTCCTATTAGAGTATTTCTGGCCATCAGGCAATAGTCCCTTAATTAACCTCAGCTGCTAATAATTTTTATGTGAAAAGGCTATTTTCTAGTGGCTATTCCCTTTCCTCTGAAGAATTGAACTTTCTTCTTAAAGACAGGTCTTTTAAAAATGTCACTTTAAAAAACTTGTAATGGTACGATTATCAGCTCTATGTGCAATATCTTTGTTAGCCTACCGGAACCTCCATAGTGACTTTCCTATACGTTAATTCAATTAGAATTGTAAATGATACTTCTCACTCAAGAATGATAGAAAACTGCATCAAGGAATCCAGACCCCAAGTCACTCTACCTTTACTAAGTCTCTAAGTGCTTTTAAGTAGCTTAAGATACCCTGAACAGTGTAACTAAAATTTAGGTCCCAACGATATGCCGTGACAAAATTGCATTCAACTTTTAAGATCGAATACATACTTCAAACGAAACAATTTTTCAAAAGCAAATAAAGTGGGACAGAAATCTTATACATTCTACTGTGACTATGGTCAGTTTGGAAATGATTAAAGTACAATACTATCCACACTGCTTTACTGGGCAACTTACATTTTCGTTGAGGCAATTTAACAATCAAACAAGATTGATCAAAAAACAAGCATTACAACTTCTTCCTGAGGGAAGTAGGTGGCTCTGAAAAGAGCCTTTTACTACTCAGTAGCATGGAAGCCTTTACGCTCTCTCCCCGCGGATGCGGCGGGCGAGCTGGATGTCCTTGGGCATGATGGTGACGCGCTTGGCGTGGATGGCGCACAGGTTGGTGTCCTCGAAGAGCCCCACCAGGTAGGCCTCGCACGCCTCCTGCAGCGCCATCACGGCCGAGCTCTGGAAGCGCAGGTCGGTCTTGAAGTCCTGCGCGATCTCGCGCACCAGCCGCTGGAACGGCAGCTTGCGGATCAGCAGCTCGGTGGACTTCTGGTAGCGGCGGATCTCGCGCAGGGCCACGGTGCCGGGCCGGTAGCGGTGGGGCTTCTTCACGCCGCCCGTGGCCGGCGCGCTCTTGCGGGCAGCCTTGGTGGCCAGCTGCTTGCGGGGCGCCTTCCCGCCGGTCGACTTGCGAGCGGTCTGCTTGGTGCGCGCCATTACCTTAACGAGCCGACGCAAGGTCCAGACTAGGGCCGTTAGCTTCTGTTCTTATTTATAGGCTACGCGCACGTCCCGCGCTATGACCTGATTGGGTCTCTAGCTGTTTCCCGGGGAAACTGATTGGGTCCCATTAAGATGGTCGTTATTAGCAACAGTTGGTTGCGGACATAAACATGGTTCCAGCCTTTTCCCATCTTTCCACTTTTGTAGAGAAATACTAATCTATTTGAGCAATCCTACCATCTTCACATTGAAAATTTAAAAAGCCCGCCATGGACTGTGACTGGCCAGCAGTATCTTTCTTTTCACATTTAGCTAACCAAGGAAATCTCTGGACTGCATCCCGCACACATGCAGCAGTCCCTTTCATTTATGAACAAAGGAAACCTCTTGACTGATTTAAAGAGTTTAAGATTTAAAGCGAATCTTTAGGGCGTCGGAGGTAATTTGTGTGCTCAAATTTGTGCATTGGGAAGAATCACTTTTGTTGTACTGTGACAGGGATGTGATAGAAGCAGTAGAAAAGTAGTTCTGGTTATGGAGAAATACGTTTGCCTCGGCGTCCCTGGAGTGGGCGATTCCAACTAGAGCTCAGTATTCCAGCACTTTTACAGATAACGTGGGTGGCTCTTAAAAGAGCCTTTAGTTACTTGCACCGGGGTTACTTCCAGGACAATTTACTTGCCCTTGGCCTTGTGGTGGCTCTCGGTCTTCTTGGGCAGCAGCACGGCCTGGATGTTGGGCAGGACGCCGCCCTGCGCGATGGTCACTTTGCCCAGCAGCTTGTTGAGCTCCTCGTCGTTGCGGATGGCCAGCTGCAGGTGGCGCGGGATGATGCGGGTCTTCTTGTTGTCGCGGGCCGCGTTGCCCGCCAGCTCCAGGATCTCGGCCGTCAGGTACTCCAGCACGGCCGCCAGGTACACCGGGGCGCCCGCCCCGACCCGCTCCAGTAGTTGCCCTTGCGGAGCAGGCGGTGCACTCGGCCCACGGGGAACTGCAGCCCGGCCCGCGACGAGCGCGTCTTGGCCTTGGCGCGGGCCTTGCCGCCCTGCTTGCCGCGTCCGGACATAACTAGTGTTAAGACCCTAAACAGAGAAAAAGCAAAACACAAATGCCTTGTAACTGCAGCAGAAAGCTAGTTATAGAGCTAAACGGAAGTGAAAACCACGCGCTTTGATTGGACAAAATTACTTTGGTCTAGAAAACCAATAAGAAATCAGTGTCTGCACTAGTCACTATACGTAATTTCGTCACTACAAAATTGTCAAATCAGGCCTGACGATTCTTCAGTACCTCATTTGCATACAGCCTCTATAAAAGGCGAGAGGTAACAGTAGGAAGACGTTTTTTAAGTACTCGCTTTTAAGGTTTTGCTGCACCGTTTGCCAACATGCCTGAGCCAGCGAAGTCGGCTCCTGCCCCGAAGAAGGGCTCGAAGAAGGCGGTGACCAAGGCGCAGAAGAAGGACGGCAAGAAGCGCAAGCGCAGCCGCAAGGAGAGCTACTCGGTGTACGTGTACAAGGTGCTGAAGCAGGTGCACCCCCGACACGGGCATCTCGTCCAAGGCCATGGGCATCATGAACTCGTTCGTCAACGACATCTTCGAGCGCATCGCCGGGGAGGCGTCCCGCCTGGCGCACTACAACAAGCGCTCGACCATCACGTCGCGGGAGATCCAGACGGCCGTGCGCCTGCTGCTGCCCGGGGAGCTGGCCAAGCACGCCGTGTCCGAGGGCACCAAGGCCGTCACCAAGTACACCAGCTCCAAGTGAGGCCGCTCCTGCTTTACCGATAACCCCAAAGGCTCTTTTCAGAGCCACCACTTTCTCTCCTAAAGAGCTGTGCCTCCTTTGCGCTCGCACTTAAAGTGAAAGCAATGATTTTCTTTCGACCGGGGGCCCATGCTTCTAGCGTGTTAGGATACTCATTAGTTTTCCTGATCAGTGCTATTGCATTAAGTGCTTTACCTTCTAGGCTTATAGCAAGTTAGTTTTGGACATTAGTTTCTTAGAAAAATAGATACACGCGCTTGTTTTCCCTGTATTTTCCCCAAAGCTTTTTTAAAGTCCTGTTCCGTTTTACTGTTCCATATTCCATATTTCTGCTGATTTGTCCTTGGTGGGTGTCATGTACGGGGATAGTTGGTGCTCTCTGATACCTCTAGGGTGTGTTTTGAGGACATTGCTTCTACAATTACATTTTTTGTATGAATAATGAAACATTTTTAGTTTTACTGAAGGCAAGCCTGCTTTTTTTCTCAATTTTCTAGCATCAATGCAATCTTTTAATCATTAGCATTTGATAAATGACAATTTCCTTGCTCTGAAGTAATTTAAATTACAAATAAAGCTCAGCACTGCCAATTCTAGGTTATTTTGAATCTATCAAGACCATTTAGCCCAAGGGCAGCTAGCTGACAGGCCTCCAGGGCATTGACTTTCTTTGACGGGTGCATTGTTTTCAAGCTCTCCTTAATCTTGGTTAATTCTTGGAATGTTTTGAAAGCTGATTATACTGGCGAAAGGAGCTAAACTGCTACCTAAGCTTTCTTTATTTTGGGGAGTGAGGTACTGGGGTTTCCCCTGACACTACCCTCAGACATCACTGATTTTGCCAAGGTCAGATGGATGCTAGGGATCGAATCTGGATCTGCCCAGGGCTGGGCAAGTGCCTCTCCTGCTGTGACTGTTTCCAGCCCCACATCCTAAACTTTGCAAGAAGCATTTTAAAATTAGTTCCATCACTAGCTTATTAATAATTGTTACCTCAGTTCTAACCTTCCCTCATTTAGCGCCCCCACACACACACACTGTTGTCAGTTATGGGTTTGGAGCACAATTGTAGAGATTGTGTCTCCCACAGAGAATTTTATAGCAACATCATGTTTTGTGGTCGGTCTATAAAGAGGAAAAATATACTTATTTTTATATTGTAGTATAATTACTACATATACATATGCATGTAGCATAATATGAATATATTTGTAGTATAATTTTATATTTATGTTGTAGTATAATTTCAGGTAGTTTATGTACATGCTGAAGCTAGACATTTTTAGATATTTACTTCTGCAACTACAACAAACGAATGGAATAAGTCTTATATAAATCACACACATACACTACTTAGCACTTTTAGGTTTCCTTTTCTTTTTATATCTTCTATACTTTAAAAAATTTCCACTTTGCTTTTGTTCTTTATGCATTTTATTTGAATGTTTCTGTATATTTTGTTGTGGATGCTTGCTGACATTTAGGGAGTAGTAATTTCTTTAGTAAAGGTTCTGATGCAGGTGGGCCTCACGGGGAGGCTTATGTGAGGCAGGAAGGGGAGAGATGGTCACTTTCTCCCCAGCAACCTCTGCCGCCAGGGACCTGCTGGGCAGGCTAAGGACTGATAAAGTCTGTGATGTGCCCCTGCACGGCGTGGGCCAGAGCCCCACCAGCCCCACGAGGTGGCCGTCAAGCCACACCTGATGCCCGCTTGATCTCTAGGCACGGGAGTTGATCCCCACCTCCTGAGATTTCTTGGGGAGCCACGGACTCAGGCTGGAGCGAGGAATTGCTCTTTGCAGGAAAGGAAAGTCAGTCCTAGGCCTTACCCAGGGTTTTGTCAGGGTTCTTGTCTTCCTCGCAGAAAAAGAATTTTCAGGAGTCGACGAGTAGTAAAAGTAAAACAGATTTTTATTATGGAGGTTTTAGGAAAGGGAAGGAGGAGGGAACGTTAGAGAAAGAGAGAGAGAAAGAGAGATAACACATGTCGAGGGGAGATGCAGGCGACATACATGCTCAGCACCACATGTGCTCGGCACATGGGCTCAGGTAGCGTGTAAGCTCATGCAGCATGTGCGCATCGTCCTTCGGTCAGGTTGGCTTTTATAGGTTTCTCCCCAAGCTACTCCCATTTGGGGCTTCAACCTAGGTTGCTAGGGCTGGTGCCAAGGGAGTGGACTTTGCAGTGGTCTTTGAAAATCTCCTTTTCTTGACCTCTGTACCTGCTGGATCTTCTGTCCTGGAATGTAGCCGGATTATGGGCTGGACAGACAAGGTTTGATCCAGTTCCCTCAGGGTTTTTTGTTGGTTAGTGGGTCTCATCAAGTCTTGGTTCCTTGTTCAAAAGGTCACTTTGGACGGCTTTAAGGCAAGAATTCATTGCCTTGTGGGGACCCCCTGTCTGCCTGCCCAGGTCAGTTCCTTCACAATATTGACTAGGTAATCAGGGATGCTGTTCAGAGGCAGAGCACCCACACTCCCTTGCATGTCTGAGGCCCTAGCTTTTATTCCCAGCACTGAAAAAATTTTCTAGCTTGTCCTACCACTGTTGTAGGTATTTTGTTCACTGTGTCACTGTCTTCCCATTGTTCATCGATTTGCTCCAGTGGGCACTAGTAACATTTCCATTAGCCCTGTCATGAGCAAGTGCAACCCAAGGGCATCTACTTGCTACAGGGACAGGAGGAGCCCGAAACCATTTTCAGGTTATGGAACTGAGGTCCATAATAGTTACTAGTCTTTGGCATAAAAAGTAAATAAAACCCGGTAGCTTGCAAGGCATTCTACTGAGACTATACTGCCAGTGTAGGTTGTATAGTCTCAGTAGAAGGCTCTCAACCCGAGCATTTACTGATGAAACTTAAAGGGGGAAGATTTTGTTACGAATAGTAATAATAAAACATTTATGGGGATATGGGATGGTGGGATTGGAGGTGGAATATTGCCCGAAAATCTATTTTAAATAGCTGTGTAAATCAATGCTTCTAAGTAAAAAATCTTAAACACCCTTACTCACATGGGTTTTTGTTCATCACACATAACTTATTTATATTTTAGTTAAAAGAAATTAGTATATTTCAGTATCTTTATATAAGATTACACAGGCAAAGACTGTTATGCAAAGGTATGATATGCAAATTTGTTGTCATTCAAAAGAATTTTTGCCAACCAGGACAAAAATGAGAGTAAAAAATTGTCTCTAGATGCATTTAAGAGAGTTCAGCTGCAAGGGGATTATGCAGTGACCCAGGTTCAGGTCACAGTACACATGCACTGCAGGAATGAGCCGAGTAGCTTTGCAGAGTAGGTATGCTCTGACCACCGCCAGCCTGGCCCCATGCTCCAGGTGTCTTCTGCTGTCCCCAAAATTAAGCTCTGTCTGCATTGAAAATAATTTTAAGCAGAGGCACTAACACATTTAAAGGTAAACTTTCTGGACAGATTGTGACAGAATGTGGTTATTATGCCAATAGGGCATGCCTAAGTGACTTGAAAAATTCTCATTATTAAATGGCTCCATTGTGAATACAGCGGTTTGCATTTCAATGTTCTCAACTTTGTTTCGCTCCCATAACACCCTGGTTTATTCTACAGAATCCACTAATTCTATACAATCTAGTAACGACAAAGGGTGAACCAAATTATTTTAGTTCTGAAAGACCTAATAGAACACATGTGTAGTTGAAATGAAGCTTGCATGCTGGTAGTTTGGTCTGTTTTGTAGCCAGTGGCAATAAAGATGGCATTATACCTTTATGTTAAGAAACATTTTTCTGGAGCTGCGCACAAGTTAAAATACCTAGTACCACCTGCAAGCTTAATGCTACCAGTGTCAGACCAACTGCTCTTGAAAACCACAGAAACCATCAGAAAGTTATTACAACTCTTAAATGTGAAAACGTAGGTGGCCCTTAAAAGGGCCGGTTAGTTGAGATATTTAGTCCTAGTTTGCAAGCATTACTTGGCGCTGGTGTACTTGGTGACGGCCTTGGTGCCCTCGGACACGGCGTGCTTGGCCAGCTCCCCGGGCAGCAGCAGGCGCACGGCCGTCTGGATCTCCCGCGACGTGATGGTCGAGCGCTTGTTGTAGTGCGCCAGGCGGGACGCCTCCCCGGCGATGCGCTCGAAGATGTCGTTGACGAACGAGTTCATGATGCCCATGGCCTTGGACGAGATGCCCGTGTCGGGGTGCACCTGCTTCAGCACCTTGTACACGTACACCGAGTAGCTCTCCTTGCGGCTGCGCTTGCGCTTCTTGCCGTCCTTCTTCTGCGCCTTGGTCACCGCCTTCTTCGAGCCCTTCTTCGGGGCAGGGGCGGACTTCGCTGGCTCAGGCATAGCGAAACTATGTCAATCCCTGGGAACAAATGGCAAGATTTTCACTGCGTCCCTAATATTTGGGTGCCGCTATGCAAATATGGCTTTCAAAAACTTCAATGTTGATTGGATGACTCTTCGGCTTACGAAAGCTCAATACTCCTATTTGATTGGGTGCTAGGATTTGAAGGCTTTAACCAATCAAATAGTGCAATTTACAATGCAGCTTAAGAGTATAAGTGCTTGCCGTCTGCAAAGCGAGCTCACTTTTCTTTTTCCCTTTTGCTCTAGTGCTGTGTGTCTTGTAGGTACTTGGCTATGTCCGGACGCGGCAAGCAGGGTGGCAAGGCTCGCGCCAAGGCCAAGACGCGCTCGTCGCGGGCCGGGCTGCAGTTCCCCGTGGGCCGAGTGCACCGCCTGCTCCGCAAGGGCAACTACTCGGAGCGGGTCGGGGCGGGCGCCCCGGTGTACCTGGCGGCCGTGCTGGAGTACCTGACGGCCGAGATCCTGGAGCTGGCGGGCAACGCGGCCCGCGACAACAAGAAGACCCGCATCATCCCGCGCCACCTGCAGCTGGCCATCCGCAACGACGAGGAGCTCAACAAGCTGCTGGGCAAAGTGACCATCGCGCAGGGCGGTGTCCTGCCCAACATCCAGGCCGTGCTGCTGCCCAAGAAGACCGAGAGCCACCACAAGGCCAAGGGCAAGTAAAGCAGTGCATGGAATTGTAGCTCCTTGCGGAGTTACTCACGTTTAACCCAAAGGCTCTTTTCAGAGCCACCTATTTGTTCTTGAAAAGAGCTACACTTAACCTCCTTTTACATAATAATGACTATGTTCACACTTTCAGTCCCTTTTGGCTGTTAGCCGGGAAGCTGTCTGCACTTTGGTTAGAGCCCTTTCCTGCCAGGGGCGGTTTTCTACACCCTGTGTGACTCAATATTGCCCTGGGCTTGGAAGACTTGTCCTGATGGTAATTGAGAGCGCCAGGTTGTCAAGGTGCATTTGCCCCGTGGGATCATAACTAGACGGGGAGAGTCAACGTCGCTAATGACCAGTGTTTGAATTAAGGATTGAAGCTAAGTGGGAAGCAGCTGATGCTATAAATAAACATGAGCAATAATCACTTAAAGCTGTTCTTTATTGCAGTCACTATTCATTACATAAAATTGATATCACTAGAAAAAACACATTACCTCTAATGAGCTATGCCCTTGTCACTTTTATACAGGAACACTAGTGACCTTATAATCAGAACTTAAACTTTAACCTGTCTTTAATAAGTGTACTGAGTAGTTTTTAGTTTTTTGGCCGCATTCTGTGGACTCAGGGTTACTGGAGGTTTGGGGTTCACATGTCAACAGAGGTGTGCCTTCTGCATTAATGATCGCTCTCCAGGCCTTTGAACCATCTCCCACCTTTTGCATTTCAAACAAAATTTCATTCCTAATTCAATTATAGTTAAGAACTTTTATTTTTTTAAATATAAGAATGTTAGTGTAAAGTGTGTTTTTTTTTCCCAGTAAACCTATCAGAGCATTTAGGAAAAGAATTAAAATCTTTAAGTTTAGAGATGTTAGGATTTGGGAGGAACGTTCCTAAAACAAAAGAAAGGGAAATAAAACCTCTTGGCCAATCACGGTGAGCGCGCGCATTTTCAAACTGCTGATCAATAGAGACCCGTTTTAGGCGCCAACATTGAACATATTTAGCAGGCAGCATTAAAACTATCCGTACTTGCTCGGCGGAGGAAAATTTAAAAACGCCGTAAAGGTACTGCGGTAAAGACGCTCGCAGAAAACATCGAAAACATCAGCTTTAAAGAGAGGTGGAATTCAGGGCATTAGTCGTTGGGGGAAAAACAACAACCAGCACAGGCTCACGTGATCAGGGCTGGGGCCCGGCTGGTAACGGCTTTGTGACTCAACAAACGGGCTGTCCAATCAGGAGAAGAGTGTCTTTATATATACCGGCAGAGGCGAGCGTTGGCACTCTATTTTTTCCATCCACTACCTCTCTGATACTTGCCACTTTTGTAATGGCTCGCACCAAGCAGACCGCGCGCAAGTCGACCGGCGGGAAGGCGCCCCGCAAGCAGCTGGCCACCAAGGCTGCCCGCAAGAGCGCGCCGGCCACGGGCGGCGTGAAGAAGCCCCACCGCTACCGGCCCGGCACCGTGGCCCTGCGCGAGATCCGCCGCTACCAGAAGTCCACCGAGCTGCTGATCCGCAAGCTGCCGTTCCAGCGGCTGGTGCGCGAGATCGCGCAGGACTTCAAGACCGACCTGCGCTTCCAGAGCTCGGCCGTGATGGCGCTGCAGGAGGCGTGCGAGGGCCTACCTGGTGGGGCTCTTCGAGGACACCAACTTGTGCGCCATCCACGCCAAGCGCGTCACCATCATGCCCAAGGACATCCAGCTCGCCCGCCGCATCCGCGGGGAGAGGGCGTAGGTTCCCTGACCCTCTCCAACCTCCTAGCCACCCAACCAAAGGCTCTTTTCAGAGCCAACTACCTTACACAGGAGTTGCTGTAATCACTGAAACCTTGTTTAAACCCTTAGTTTTGCGCTCTGTAGCCTTGACTTTCGGGGTCTGGTCAGCAGCATTTGTCCCTACTTGTCCAGAAGTGGATGCTAATCCAGTCGTCGCCCTTTGCACTTTCAGGATTCGCTGTGCTTAAACGCCGCGATTTCTTTTACCCCGTTTGTAATTTTGACCCCGGGAAACTAGCGGATTGTGTCTTTTGAGGACCACAAGGAAGTACCCCCAAAGGAAGTAGGGAGGAGCGGTAGGTTCGCTTTCATTACGGATTGTTGACTTGCACCCACTTAGAAAAGGGTTCAGGATTTTCCTAAGGATCTGTGTAAATGCTCGAGATGAGAGCCTTCTGTGACTACCACCTGCACGGCAAAGCCTGGCAAGCTACCCGTATTTTATTTACTTGTTAGGCCAAACACTAGACAATTATGCACCTCAGTTCCATGACCTGACCTGAAGGATGGTTTTGGGCTTCTGTCCCTGGAGCAAGCAGATGCCCTTGGGTTACACTTGCTCGTGACAGGACTAATGGAGATGTTACTAGTGCCCACTAGAGCAAATCGATGAACTATGAGAACTATACAGTGAAGGATCCGTGTGTGTCTGAGGAAACGTGCTCTTCCCATATTTTCCCTCATGGTGATCTCTGTATAAGAAAATCTCCCTGACAGCTCAATTCTACAGGTGAGAAGTATATTTTTCTTGATTTTTTTTCTGTGTAAAAGAGAAATCATTAACTTTATGCCCTCATCAGCCGGTTCACTAAGAGTCTATATATACTTTTTTTTTTTGTCTCAATTGATCATTTGGTTCTTTGAGATCTACCCAGAAAATCTTATGAGGTGAAGTAACAGACTAATTTTGTTTTTTCTACAAGAATAGCAAAGGATGCTTGGAATAATCCGCTTTTAATGTTTAAAAGTCATTATTTTGTCTCAAAAGCCTTTATCGTAGGTTAAAGTGACATTTTTGAGAGTCAGAGAATACTTGATTTTTAAGCATATGGCATTTTTCTAGGAAAGTCACCAACAAAATGATGTGTGATTTTATGGGGCAATTGGGCCTATGTTGTGTTAGCTGTTTGATGATGAAATTCAGGCATAGATATGGAAGTAATAAACTGTTTTATTACTGATTTTTGTAGGGGTAGGGGCATTTGTTAAAATTACAGGCTGATGGGAACTGAGGTCTGTCTTTCTTGGGAATGGGATAGGTAAACTTTGGAATGATACTCAGGTAACAAGCAAGAAATATAAAAAGACTAAATCACTTAATAAAATTAACTTGATTGATATTTAAAGAATAATCATGCTTTCATGATATCACTACATATTATTTTCATTTTTATGTTAGGCACTGTGGTTTACAATGTTAACAATATTTAACAGATTTCACTGGTTGTCCTGTTTAAACAACAATATAGCTTTGTCAGAAACACGTTTATGTTTAAGGTTGCCTTGGAAGAGATTGATCACAGCAAGTGACTTTAGGTTTCTTTTTCATCATTCCTCTATTTGCCTGTAGTGTGTTCACTTATTTTGCAGCAAACTAATTTTCCAGTCTGTATTTCACCAAGGGTATAAAAAGAAATGTTGAGAAAAAAGACAGCAAAGTTCAAAGATCATGTAGTTCCTCCATCCTACTAGAATCAACACAAGGCTGCTTACGCCAAACACGTGAAACATGACATGAAGCATTTTCACCAGTAAAATTTTAATACGTGATCAAATGGGGTTGAAATGAGAAATTAGCCCAATATGATTTACTTTACTTCTTGTATTCCCTTGTACAGAGATCACATATTGTACACTTCAAGATGACTTGATTTATTATGGTTGGGTTTTCTGTAGCAAGCACAAAGAAAACATTGTTTCGTCTAAATGTAAAGATTCTCAAAGGTTGTGTCATGTGTTGGATTGTACTCTTTTGTGTATAAGTAAGTACGCATTCTTCTTATCCTTGTCAGTCTTTTTTGAGAAAAGGCCAAACTTGCAAATCCAGATCCTTGCTGGATATCTGTTCCTGTAATATTTCATGCTAAACTCTCAAAGAGAGTTATAGACATGGGGCAGAGACTCACAGACATGGGGCAGATCTGCTACTGGCTCTCCCCTGTGCCCAGCTGCTCATGAGGCGCCCAGGAGGGATGGCAGGTTCTAACCCTGGCCCGCCACCCCAGCAGAGCCTCACAACAAGCCAGATGACCCCCACTCCATGAAGGGTCTCCATTTTCCACATCCGGACTTCCCCCCTCTCAGAACTCCACCCAGCAGACCAGCCTATCACAGCCCGGCTCATAGAGATCCACCCTGCAGCAGTCTTTTTTAATCCAGCCTATCACAGCCCGGGCTTGCGAGGCCACAAGCGGCCGCGAGGTTCATCAATAAATGCTGGATTTTTAGATGACTACAAGAGTATGCTACCCGTGTTGTATTTGATATGCCAAATACCAGTAACAATTATAGACCTCATTCCCATGACCTGATGGAATGGTTTGAGGCTCTTTATGTTCCCGAGCAAGCAGGTGCCCTTGGGCTCTACTTGCATGAGACAGGTCATATGGAGATGTTACTGGTGCCCGCTCGAGCAAATTGATGATGAATGGGAAGACAGTGATACAGTGAAACTCTCAAAATGATAGCATTTCCAACCAAAAGATAAATTTCCACTGACATCCATATATGTTCCAGTAGCAACACCACTGCTTTATTAACTAGTATTTATTTATTTACTTATTTGCTTATTTGTGCTTTTTTTTGGTCACACCTGGCAATGCTCAGGGGGCTACTCCTGGCTCTCCACTCAGGAATTACTCCTGGCAGTGCTCAGGGGATCATATAGGATGCTGGGGATTGAACCCATGCATGCATGCATGCATCCGTCCACCCATCTCTCTCCTTCCTTCCTTTTTTTCTTTCTTTCTTCTCTCCTCCACTTCCTCCTCCTCCTCTTCCTCCTCTTCTTCCTCCTCTCCTTGGTGTGTCGACTTAGTGGTGCCCATGGTTTACTCCTGGCTCAGGGATTATTCCTCGAGGAACACTAGGACCAAACCAGGTTCAGTTTTGTGGAAGTGAAGTGCTTGATAGCTCATCTATCTTCTGGTCTATCTTCTGGTTTTTTTTTTTTTTTTTGCTTTTTGGATCACACCCGGCAATGCTCAGGGGTTACTCCTGGCTCTGCACTCAGGAATTACTCCTGGCGGTGCGCGGGGGACCATATGGGGACGCCGGGGATCAAACCCGGGCGGCACAGGCCGGCCGCGTGCAAGGCAAACGCCCTACCCGCTGGGCTATCGCTCCGGCCCTGGTTTTCTTAACTATTTTTATATTATGTACATTTTTGGTACTTTGTCCAGATTATCTCTTTTAGACTTAAATGCTCTATAATTTATATTTGTGGTTGGCTCGTATTTTGGTCACAGCAGCTTCCGTGGCCCATTTATTGGGGTTTTCCTGGCAGAGTTCACGGTCCCATATGCAGTGTTGGGCTTCTGATGTAGACAGGCAGACAGGTGGGGGGGGCCACATGGTAGTGGATTCTTGTCCTACGGCTGTCCAGAGTCCTTTTGGAACCAGGAACCAAGACTTGTGGAGACCCATTGGCCTACACAAACCCTGAGGGAGCTGGATCAAATGTTCTCTGCCCAGCCCTTAATCCAGCTACATTCCAGGACAGAAGATCCAGCAGAAACAGAAGTCAAGAAAAGGAGATTTTCAAAGAAGACCATTCCAAAGTCTACTCCCCTTGGCAACGGCCCTAGCAACCTAGGTTGAAGCCCCATATGGGAGTAGCTTGGGGAGAAATCTTAAAAGCCATCCTGACCAAAGGACAGCGCGCACATGCTGCCTGGGCACATTTATTGCCTGATCCCATGTGCCACTTGAGCCCACATGGCTGAGCACGCGTGGTGCCGAGCACATGTGTCGCCTGTATCTCCCTTTGAAATGTGTAGTGTCTCTCTCTCTCTTACTTCCCACCTCCTTCCCTTTCCTAAAATCTCCTTAATAAAGCTTGTTTTATTTCACTGTTTGTCGACTCCAGAAAATTCTTTTCTGCGAGGAAGACAAGAACACTGAGGAAACCCTGGGTAAGGCCTGACTGACTTTCCTTTCCTGCAAACAGCAATTCCTTGCTCCAGCCTGAGTCTGT